>VNJR01006708.1:0-12579 GCA_008042585.1 Drosophila punjabiensis
AACGCCCGACTAAAATACTGAAACCCACCCATATCACGATGAACAAATATTTATACGTCCAGAAGACTTGTACGGGGCCAGGCTCAGCCGGCCGCATAACTTGGGCCGACAGCGAGTGCTGACGGCGGAACTTGCCATCCAGGGTGCAGGGCGAGTGCCGGTTGGGATTCCACCTGGCAAATGCATGGTTTCTAACGGGTAGAAAACGTCCCGTAATCGATCCCTCTCGGTCTCCTCGCAGCGAGTGCCACGAGCCAGACCCAATACGCGCTACTGCGGATGCCCTTCGCTATTTTGCTAATATCAAAAATAGAGTTTTCCAGCTTAGCAACCCGGTGGCTGACAACCTCCATCTCACGTCGGCCCACCGTTCATCGAAGACCCATTGTCCTATCTTTATAAATTTTTTGTAAAGAGATCCTGGCGTGACTGAGCTTCACCCCAGCCTAGGAACTACGTCACAATACTCGCGGTGTTACGATGAATTTTGTCTGTCTGGAGGGAATAAGTAGTATGCCAAAAAGAATATATAGTTTCTAGAGTTCTATGGCGCTCAGTAAGAAAAGAATTAAGTTTTACTACGTAAGAATTTCGGTATTATTTTGAATGCGTGCAGCACAGATAAACAAGGAGGCAGTCCCAGTTTTCAGTAGAGTTTTCAGTAGGAACCAACCGCACAATATCTTAGTATTTTTATTTATAGAATATATTGTTTATATATGAAAGGTTCGGTTTTAACGCAGTAATATTCACTCAGCAGGAAAACAGATACGATCACACTAATGCGGATATAAAACGCTTTTTAAATTTTTAACTGAATAAGTTATTTGGAATTTTTTATAAAATATAATTAAAGAATTATATTCTATGCCTGGACTTATTTAGTTGACCGCTGCTGTATTTGCTGCGGTACTGTTTTCGAAGATAAGGCGTGCGTGTGAATCTGTTTTTGCATTAGCCGTATGCCAATGCAGAATAGCATTTACAACGAAAAGCGCTAAAAACTGCCGGAGCGTCGACTTGCAGTTGATTATGGATGTATGTAATGCCATGTGTATGTGCTTATTTGCTTAGAATAGAACAAGGGAGATTAAATAAATTGTACAAATTGAGTCGACGTTGCTGTGCCGTAGAGATTTATGTTTCGGAATTATTCTTTCGGAAATTCGGATGAATATTTATAACTTACCATTCCGATGTATGTATATTTTTTGTGTAAATTATATTTAAATACCTAAAGGTAATTTGATGTAAAATTGTGAGAGTGTATTGTATATTTATTGTAAATATATGTATATATTTATTAAATGTGTAAATTGATTACAGAGATTGTAGGTCAGCGGAGTGGACTGTATGGATAGTAAAAAAAAGGAATTGTTAACTTTCGGAATAGGAATATTTACTGTAACTTTTGGCATTTAAGTACATAGAGAACTGTATGACCGCCAGCAATAACGAAATGTTTTCTTACCATATGCTGTGTTAAACCCACCGGATATGCTGGTGATAGGAATATCCGGCTCGAAGGACCAATGTTTGGAGGGGGCCCTTAAAGGGCACTCGATAAGTAGAGACACGCAGAACTTGTTCGGGTGCTTACTTAAGTGCATGTAAATTGGAACTAATTACGCTAAAACTTAGGCTTAACTGGGGAGAGATGTTTGTAATATACTTAGGCAGCAAGTATTTGTCTCTACTGCAAGAAAGGAGCAGGTGGTGCGTCGAATTGTCGAACATCAAAATCGGAAGCATCGAGTTGCTGAAGGAGGACAACATTCCACCGTTGAGATGGCAGCTTGAAGAAGTCATCCCAGGCGGAGACGGTGTCATCAGAGAAGCTATGGTCCGTACGGCTACAGCTAAACTAGATGTTCTTTCCGATTCCGATAAAATTAGAACCGTACTTCTATTAACGGCGGGAGTATGTTTGGAGCAGAACGCCTAGTCATGCGCTGCACCTGCAGCGCTCTTCGTCACTCTCATTTTTTATCTGTAATCTTCTTCTTCTTACCTCAAACTGTCGCACTATCTACATTGTAACTACATTGGAAGCATAAAAGGGGCAATACCTTCTACCGCACAGATCATCCGGATGGTAGAACCCATGGCGGAACTGCCATCTTAATCAGAAAACGCATTGAACCCACTTTCACCAAAGATTTACAGCAAATTGATTGCCAGACATGTCTGTAGTAACTTCCTTCCGAGTAAAATATGAAGAGTTCAACGTTTTGAGTTCTGAGGTTTCTGATTTTACTTTTATTGTCTTATGAACTAAAGAGGTTAGCCCTATCGAAGCCGCGCTTCCACCAGCGGCAGCGGAGAGACAGGTTTATATATTCTTATGTATATAGATATGCTCACTTAGTCTGGAGTGCTAGGAGTTCATATGCATGAGAGATCCGCGTGTGACAATTATGCTTACACTTGCACTTTCCGTTAGCAGACCAATATATATAAACCGTCTCGGGTTTCGGTCACTGTTAGGGGCTGCGCCAGCGCGGAATTTATATTTAATGGTAGTTTATACTTATGCAACAATGTATGAAGTACATTGCATTCGATTTATATGCATGTTATATCTCCCTCATTTTGAAAAATAACGTAATAAAATGAAGTTATTTTCTAATGTTTATATTTATTAGGTTATGAAACATTCAAATTTCAAGAAAAAATGATCAACTTTCAAAATTGATGACTCATTATTAATAAAAAATTTTAAATTTCAAAGCATAAAGAAAACGATGGTGATTTTTTCAGTTTTATTTATAAACTTGTGTGTGGATTTTATTATCCGAATGGTCTTATTTTATGTATAGGTTCAAATTCATGTATGGGTCTTATTTCATGTATGGCTTGAAATATTAATAAGAAAAGTAAACCGATTATGATGTAAATTTTTTTTGTTTCTTATTTAATACATATATATATTATATATTATCTCTTGCTTCTATCTCCGTTACTGTATACGGACTTGTATATTTAAAGTCTTACTTATGACCAGTTCCTTTCGTTATTAAAACTGATCTCCTGTTTTTAAGTTGAAATCTATTTGTCGTATTGTTTTTTGTTTTGTTTTTTTGTATTACTCTCTAGCATTAGTCTAAATCTTGTATGTGCTAGTTCTAGTCTAAACTTAGCATAATCATCTAAGTTATATAGCGTATTAAATTATATTGGCAAGTTTGCTGTTTTACCAAACACCAGCTCAATTGGACAATAATCATGTGTCATAGAAGGGGTAGGTTTGTCTGGTATTCATACTGTGACGAGGTATTTTGTCAAGTTATAGATTAATGTAACTGCGTAATAATTTCCTATTTAGGTAGTGTACCTAATGTATCCACAATTACATTATCGAAAGCCCTTTGTTTTGTGGCTTTAGACTTGGCATTTATTTGTTATTTTCCTGCAGAATTTTTGTCTACTTTGATTTTGAGTCGAGTCTCATTCTGGTTAATTTTGAACTTGCTTTAGTCATGGAAAATATATTTGTATGTGGTCTATGTTCGGTTTTGACCTTAAAGTGTTTTCCGTATGTATATGGTCTAAAATGTTGAATTGCCCAATGAATGGCTGCCAATTCTTGCTCTGTCGCGTTTTTATTTATTTTTCCCTTACACGCTGCGTAAGCTACTGCTAGTTACGTTCCATTATGTTCTTGTGTTAAAGCTGCACCGCATACTTTATTTCTATATTTATTTATTATTTCCTACATATAAACAACATTGATAGGCAAAGGGCCCGCATTGTTCTGTACGGCCGCAAAGGAATGCTTTGCTTCACGGAAGTCCACTCAGTCGGTTCGTTTGATCCTCCCTCTCTCAAGCGGCCTGAGGGATCTCATCAGCTTAGCTGAAAACTGTGCCACCGCATTCCATGTCCTTGGGACCGCCAGCATCAGCGGCACCAGTGAGTCAACACTGATTGCTGACCTCGCTACCGCCTCCAGCACGTCCCTCTCCTCGTCCATTTTTCACCATGCCCAGCCTATGCGTCCATCGTCCTTTGGACAAGACATCCGACCTGGTCTGCCAGCTGCCGTAGCTCCTTCTCCTGGCCGCGATATTCAACCCGGTCTTAGCGGCTCTATCGGGTCCTTGCTGACCGCGAAGCGCAATACGAATGTCTGCCTTCTCGCGGACCAACTCCTTCAGTGGGACTAGGCCGACTAGCACCAGCACCGCGTCGTCCGATATCGTTCGGAAGGTGCTCTCCACTCGGATGGCACAGAGTCTATAGGTGGACTCGAATCCTCGCATGTAGGATCTCTTTTTAGCCGCCGCATACAGCAATTCGGAAGGGACAGCGGTTGTCAGCAGCCTTTTGGTGTTCTGCTTGGGTCCTCTGGTGTTGAGCCAAGGTATTTTACTGCCCTCTGCGACTGGATCACGGCTCCGCCGACACCCGATCTCAGCCGTTTCCAGATTTTCCTGGCTCAAAAAAAGGACCACCTCAGTCTTGTGTGCCGCTAGCTCCAGACCAGCGCTCGATCGCCTTGATCGCACCATTCGCCTTTTGTTCTGCAGCTGTGCGCTCCTTCGCAACTGCCACCACCGCTATGTCGTCAGCGAAGCCAACAAAAGCGATGTCGCTGGGAATCGGAAGTCACAGAACCCCGTCGTACATGGTGTTCCAGAGCAGGGGTCCCAAAGCGGAGCCATGAGGGAGTCCGGCTGAGAGTTTATATACTCTGGAACCCACGTCCGTGTCTACGACAAGCACCCCTCACTGAAATAACTTCTCGCAATCTCCAATAGTTACCCTGGGATTGGCAGCGAACCGTCCGGTTCCAGTCGGCAGTGTTAAAGGCGTTCCTTATGTCCAATGTTACCACTTGGCAGTAGTTACTGGAGCCGCCTTTTAACCTCGTTTCCCCTATCGCTGTTTCCGCTATCTCCTTCAGCGTGTCGATAGTGTAAAGCGTTGAGCTCCCCCTTCTAAAGCTAAACTGGCTGGGAGAAAGGCCCCCGGCCTCTCAGTCGTCGTTGGGATAGTGCACCACGCTAGGCCATTTGCCTCCGAGCATAAAGGCACGTGGACCGGTCCCTCGTCGCTCCACCAGAACGTTGACCTTTGGTTCTTCCAACATATACCTCTCTGCGGCATGCTCTGGTCTGGGTCTAGGCGTTGAAGTCGCCTCCGATAATGACATTGACCCTGTCACGCAGATCGCTGTATTAGTTATCCAGGATAGCGACCTCCGTAATATAGTGACATCCGTCGCTACCTCGCACACTGTCTGCAGCAGCAGGTCCTGCGCCGCTTTGCAATGATTCAGATTGAGATTGACCACCGCATGCTTGCTTACTTGCATCCGTTGTTATACAAAATTCTGTGTTAAAATCGAGATACTGTGATTATGTTGGATTCATCATTCTTGAAGGCTTTTTGATATTTATTTGTCCATTCGAATTTCTATTTTTATTCTTCATTCTTTTTACATAATAAATATTCAGTAATAAGTTCAGAATGCAACAAATTTTCTAGCGCTATCTGCGTCCGTTGGGACTACGCATTTTTCTATGACATCACAGTTTTTGTTGAAAGGTCACTTCGTATCTGGCAAGTGATCAATAAGGTTTGTAAAGTTCTAATCATATGATCATATATTTTCTGAATAACTGATGACAATTAGGTCATCCATATATAGAAATGCCTGTAAATGTTCGATACCTGAAAATGCAATTGTCATTATTCTTTGAAAAGCTATTTTAAAGCCATGTGGTAAGCGCATGAAACAATAAGCATTCCACGTCGACGTTACGTTTCGAGAATGTTTTATTTAATAATAATAGCAAAAGACTGCTATAGTAAACCATACCCTTACCTCTGACCGAAGAAGGGAGTGTTTTTAAAGATGTGGTTCGACTCACATCAAATGGGCAGAGGTAAGGATAGGTATCTTAATACAATATTAAATTTAAAACCCAAGGACATTTCAACATGTAACAAAAAATAAAAGTCATTATACATAGAACATTAAACGCGAAAAGGATCATGCATATAGAAATTTGTTTTACAAGTCTTCAAAGCGATAGGCCAAAAGTGTCGCAAAGGCCTGAGAGACGCAGCAAATTTAACAAATAACTCGAAGAAATTTAATTAATTTTGAATAAACATTACACTGTGGCAGGTGCACCGCTCCTTCAGGGAGGGCAGGACTAAAAGGATAGTCTGGCGACGATGTGGATCCCAGATTAGACCCTGTAGAGCAAACAAAAGGAATTGCGTCTGTACCGATTCAATAAGGTTTTGATACTTTGCATACTGAGGTGACCATACGCACAAACAGTATTCAAGAATAGGACGAACAAGAGAAATATAAAGTATTTTTGTGGTGTAGGGATCATCAAAATCCTTAGACCATCGCTTAACAAAGGCAAAGCCCCCTTTAGCTTTACCAACGATTACGCTATAAGATAAGATAAGTTTAAATTATGGGTAAACAAAACTCCAAGATTTGATACTGAATAGATGCGTTAAAGATCACTCGTCCCTATAAAATAATTGGAGAAGACAAATTTGTTCCGATGAAAAGACTTAAATTTTAGAGTTATTAAGAAACAAAAAATTGTTGATGAATCAGGACTGCAAATTATTCAAATCAGTCTGTAGAAGTCATTTGACAGTCATTTCGTCATGAAGTCATTTATCGAAATGCCAAACAGGAGTGGCCCAAGGTGGCTCCCCTGAGGAACCCCTGAAGTTACGCGAACACGGTTTGAGAATGATGGCACAAAACTCTAGAAGGTTTGTGGTAGTAGATCTGTGTTTCACAAAGCCATGTTGTGAGGGAGACATTATTGAGCTGCATTGGTGCTGAAGCTAAGCAATCCTTCTGTATTTTTTAATATTAGATTTACTACCCGTTTTGTGAAGAGGAATTATGAAAGATTCCTTCCAACATTCAGGGAAAATTGAGAGCTGGAGGGACAAATGAAAGAGACAATGGTTTACATAGTGCACTAGCACAATTTCTCAGCTAGGTACAAGGTATGGACCCGAAGAGAAAGAAGGCTTTAGTGTTTTAAGATGCTGAAGAACATCACCTTCACAGATAGTGGGCATAAAAATACAATTAGAATGCGATAGAGAATATGGATATGATGAGGATGTTTCGAAACTAACAGACGAATACCTAGACTGGAACAATTTTGCGAATAAGTTCGCAATTCGGTATTGAAATGAAGACTAGGTGGAAAAGTTTGAGATTTTCATTTAGAATTCACAAACGCGCAAAATTGCTTAGGATTAGCCTGAAACTCATTTCTGCACCGATTTAGGTAACTATTGTAACATCCGGAATTGAAAGTCCGGAAATCAGAGCGAGCTTTTAAATATTTGGCATGGCCGACTTGCAGGCCGGTTCTTTTAAATTTTTTAAAAAGTCTTGACTTCACATTTAAAAAATATGAAAGTCGACGGGAAAACTTGGGAGGCTTACGCGAGACGTCAGGAGAGGGAAACGACAATGTATGCATACCTAAAAATGTAAACAGAGAACATCCCCCCAAAACTATGTATATAGGGCATTGACATTTTCCCGCTTGTATCCAGAGCCGATCTAAATTAGAAGAACGAATGGCCCCTGCGTGGGTCTATTTATATATAAGTCTATGCGATACTCATGTTAGCTACCTAAGCTAGGAATTTATGAAAATAAAATAGTTTGAAATTATAACTCAGCAAATGAAGACGTGTTTTATTTGGCACTGTTTTACATGTCAAATGCAGAATAAAGTACGACATAGAAACGCTCAACTATGTTTAAGAGATTGTCAGTAGAGGAGCCCAAAAAGTCCAATCGACGAATATGTGTTCATGCCAGAAAAATTAGCCCTGCTAAAGCAGCGAAAAGTTGTTAGTTCAGCTATAGAACATGGTAGTAAAGGAGCCGATGCTTCTAGAGTTATCTCCAGTGTGGAGTGATAAGCGTCCTCAGGCAAGTAAAGAGGGTCAGCTTTTGAGACACAAGCGTTGGAAAAACTTGGATACGAACGGCAACAAATTCTAAAGAGTCATCTATGTCAGTTAACAGAACCAAATTAGAAGCAGAATCGGATTTAGCCGCGATAATAACACCGATGCGCATTGGACGGTCATGCCTGTAGACAACATAGTTGCCTGCAAATATTTCACTATCAGAGACAGAGGAGTTAAGCCACGTTTCCGTAAAGGCGATAACATTGGCATCGAAGGAGACACTATCAATGTGCAGTTTACTGAATTTCCCCAGTAAACTACGAAAATTTTGATAGTGTAGGAAAAACGGATCCGTTAGTTTTTTGGAGGCCTAGTTAAGGGAGTCTGAGGCTCATGAGACCGAGGCTTACTTTTATTCACGAAATCATGAACGATGGTAGGTTCAGGCCATACAGAAGCATCAAGAACCCTACCAAATAATACATAAGAAAGTGCAATTTTAAACGAAGATATATCACGTCTTTGTTTCAAATTGAACTTAGAGACAGTAAATTCGGTAGCAGAAACATTCAAATTGGAACTCAAATGGGTCTTAACATCGTTTTCGGAAGCGCCGGGATTGAGGCGGGAAACAAAAATTAGCTTTTTATGTGCAACGCCAGCTAAAGGCACCGGTCTCCGTTGGGCGACTCCAAAAATGGTAGAATGTTGGGATTTAGGGATGGTGAATGACGGAGCTGAGACTGTGACCGCCGGAGGAACAATCGCCGAAGGTACCATCTTCGAAGTTACCATCGCCGGAGGAACCATCGCTGGAGGTACTACCGCCGGAAGTACTACTCGGTGAGCGACCGGAGTCAGTAACACGTCGTTGGAGGCAGCAGCATGCGATGTGGATGCCTAGTCGACGTTAACAGGCTGCAGATCCGAAGGAACGACAGGATCTGCCTGTCCAGATTTATGGGCGGATACAGCATCCACACCGGAGCCGTCGTCATTGACCACGGTCAGCAGATTGATTACGTGTGCTGATCTGCATAAGAGGGGTGCTTCCTGGGTCTGATACAAGCAAAAAGCAATCAGAAAGGTTGTTCAGTAGTTTGTTTACCGAGTCACTTAGCAGTTTTAAAGATTTAAACTGAACCATGAGTTTCTTTCGCTGGCGGCCGGTTTCAAGGAATTGTCAAACCGTTTCCAGAAGGCGGAACTGAAATCTGAAATCAGAAGGCGGAACTTCTGGAAACGTTTTGACAATTCCTTGAAACCGGCCGCCAGCGAATGAAGCTCCAGGTGAGTTTGCCTCATGAAAACCCTCATGTCAGATTTAATATGAAGGCAGCTCGAGCACAACCCGACCAATCCAATAGGTTCTCGTATGCGATCAGCGATACGCCCGCCGTACTGCCCAAAATGGGCGCAACCAACAAGAGCAATATTCTCACAGTGCCAACAGCTAACAAAGGCTTGCTTTGGTGTGAATTTTTGACTGTTCGGGCAAATAGCAGCACAACAGGTAGCCACAATTTGTTAATATAATTTATAAAAATTATAAACACACAAAAAAATAAAAATAAAAATAATAATGTTAATAATTCCGCGGTGAAGAAAATAAAGGCTTTATCTAAGCGCTGAGAAGATATGAGTTTGTGTGATTGCAGCACCAACGCGATGTGGAGGTAAGCGGTAAACGTAATGCACAAAGAAAGGAAAGGCAAAGCGAGTTGATTAAAGTTTAAGCCCGAATTTGTTTTACGGGATTAAAGTCACTGTCTTTATTTAAAATGATCCAGTTGTTTTTGGATGGTAGGAATCATGTAAACACTAATCACAAAAGCTTACGGAACTGTGAGTTCTTCGAGTTCTATTTGGTGAAAACCTGACATTGAATCCAAACATGAAAACAATTAAGCTCTGCCAAGTTGATCGAGAATATCGTTCATTCTTGGTAATGGGAATTTTGTCGGATAAAAATTTCTTATTGATTTGGCGGAAGTCAATTACTAAACGCCATCTTTTTATCGGTTGAATTGGGTAGTGACTTTTGGGTACTATTAAAAGTGGACTGTTATATTCTGAGACTGATTTTAACTTTGATTAATTTATCGACTTGTTTGTCTACTTTTTTTTACTGTGAGGAATTCTATAGTTTTTAATATAGACTGGTTCCTCATCTTTAATAAAATTAATAGATTTGTCAGTTTTCAACAGAATTTCTTCTACTTTAAGATACTAGTATTTCATATTTTTTTCAGAATTTTGTTGTAAATTTCATAACAATCGGACGACTATATCATATAGCTGCCATACAAACGATCGGTAAATATGGAAAAAAGAAAAAATTTTACTCTACATGTAAATATGTAAAAAAAACGTAACAAAAATGTAAAACTGTAAAAATTGTATGAATATGAAAGTAGTTCGTATTTTGTTATATTGGGATAGATTATAATTGACACAATTGGAATCTGCAAGGGTATACCAACTTCAGCGTGCCGAAGTTAGCTTCCTTTCTTGTTTGTACAATAATTTGAATAATTTTATTTTTGTTTTTAGTTTTGTTTCCAATGAATACTGCGTTTCAGATTTCTTGGTTTGGTATAAATATAAATCTTGTTGCTGAGTTAATAACGTAGCAATTTTACGGACAAATTCGGACGTTTCTGGTGAAATTGTTCAATTGTTTTGAAGGATATGGCTTATTGGAATGCCTATTGGATGATCGAGATTATTGGGCCTCTGCATAAATTAAGCGTTTTCTGGTTTTAAGTCTATTTGACAATTAAATTTTTTCATGAAGTCGTTGCCTATTATTCCATCACATGGAATTAGATGATGTTACTAAGTGGAAATTATGTGGAATGGCATATATATTTTTTTTTTGCTTTTATTTATTGAATCTTCTTCGTACGAGACTAACAATAAGAGTTTCAAATCTTATACTACAACCTAACTATCAGTCGTGTAGACTGGAAAGGTAAAAGTGGCCCTGACAAATTATGGCTGGGTTGGAAGGTCCATTACGTTGTAGGCGGGTTCTTTTGGAAACTCGAGTCAAGTCCCTTGCGAGAGGATATGGGACTTGTACTGCAAGTCCCCCAAGATCCCTGTGAATGTTTTGGTTTCGAATATACCATGGCGCCCCAGTGATAGTTCTCAGGATTATTGATTGATGTCTATGTTGGTTTGGCTCGCGTTCCCCCAAAGCTGGGAGCCATACGTCCAGATTGGCTTGAGAGTGGAGCTGTAGAGCAGGTCCTTGTAGACACAAGGGCGATCGGGCGCTTATAATCCAGTAGAGGCTGCTGGCTTTATGTTTTAGGTGTAGTTTCTTGCATTCTATATGTCTACGCCATGTTAGACGTCTGTCGAGGTGGACGCCGAGATACGTTACTTCGTTGGCTTGGGGAATCTGTGTGCTATTCAAGTAGAGCGTTGGGCATGTTAAGAGTAAACGTTATGTGTTTACACTTCTGTTGGTTTATTTTACTACGCCAGTCGGATAACCACTTCTCCACTACCGTGGGGTGGTTGGCGAGTTGGGATGTTGCACGGACTGGGCATCTGGAGCGGCTGAGGATCGCACTATCGTCGGCGAAAGTGGAGGTTATTAGTCAGTCGCACGTGGGAATATCCGCTGTGTAGAGGACAAGTAGCGTAGGTCCAAGTGCACTTCCTTGGGGGACCCAGCTTCGATTTTGTAGTTGTCGAATCTTGTTGTGTTGCACCTCACTGCGAGGACTCTGTTGTAGAGATATGACTCAAGTAGTTTATGAGTATACCCGGGTAAATGTGTTTTGATTTTATTCGACGCGGTCGAGTGCTTGAGATACGTCGAGGAATATCGCGCTACAGTATTCTCTATGTTTAAAGGCTGTGCGAATCTCTGATGTTATTCTGTTAACTTGCTTGATAGTTCCACGTTTTTCTCTGAAGCCAAATTGATGGGCTGGGATAATTTTGTGAGCTCCCATATATGGTATTATGCGTGTTAAAAGGCATTTTTCGAACAATTTGGACAGGCATAATAATAAGCTTATTGGTCTGTAAGAGGACGGAATCGTGTAATCTTTTCCGGTCTTCGGTATCTTTATGATTATAGACTTTTTCGAATTTTTTGGCCGAGACTTATGATCTCATTGAAGAGTTTTTAGATGACCTCAATAGCACAGTTCGGAAGTTCAATTAGCATTTTTGGAGTTATTTGGTCAGCGCCGGGAGCCTTTTTCGGTTTTAGCTCTCGGATGACTTTAATTATCTCGTTCGGTCGAAAAGCTGTTATCGCGGACTTGCAGCAGGGTTCGACTGGAAGACGCTTCTGAGATGTGAGGCAAATGTTTCGGCCCTGTCTATGTCGCTGCGTGCCCAGCAACCTGAAGAATTTCTTTCTCGGGGTGACGGTTTCCACCGGAGAGCTCAGATTTGGGTGAGCCCTCCACAAAGGATGCTTTGTACTAGTTGGGGAGAGTTTCTTAATATATCATATTTGTGCGTTTTCGGCATCTTGCTTCTGAGCCCGGTTTAGTTTGCGGGTTGCTTCAATTAGACGTTGCTTTGAGCATGGCGATCTGCTGGTTTGCCACGCCCGTCTCAGACGCCTCTTTTCCAGAACGAGCTGTTCAATTTGCAGGTTGGTCTTGAACTTCTTTAGTTGCA
>VNJR01006712.1:0-13250 GCA_008042585.1 Drosophila punjabiensis
GACCGATCGTCCGCACCCCAGCTCCGGTCAAATTGCTGACCAAGCATTTGGCCGGAAGCTCGTGCATAGCCGGCAGAATCTTTGCACATTGGGAGAGGCCGCTATGAGTTTTCCTTTGTTAGCTTTTAAGTTCAGTTCGTTTTGTAGATTCATTCAATAAAGATCACAAAATAATTCACGACTCCAGCGTTCCGCTGTTATTATTTTATCAATACGCTATCTGAGTCTCTAGGCCAGAAGCCACCGTAATCTTCATAACTCTTCAGGCATCTGCGAGGGACACCTGGAGGATTTCACAATTGGCTACCACTATACGCATCGGCCAGCCGACTACCGTCTGCTGATACCTTCCCCGGCCCAGCAGCCTGATAATAAGTGACAGCAGCGAGGGAATTTCCCCTGTGATACTCACACCTATATTAATTTATATAATTTTATAAATTTTATTTCCTCACAAATTTTTTCCAGTGTTTTTTTTTATGTTTCTTCTATGTTTTCATATTTCATTCTCGAGGTTAGTTTTAGTTCCGAATTATTCCGCAAAGTTTGAGGTTAGGGTTACATTCTTAACTGCTCTACTCTCTGGCGATACCGCATCGAGTCCCGTCGAGATTTGCATGCGACTCGTTGCGGTTTCACACACACCACTCACCCGTCTCACGCCACGCACTTACACACAAGCACCCGCCTGTTGTTTGCGTGCTCCGCCACTGGTCCTGGGCCGGCACAAATCCCTCGCTGCTCCGCTCCGACTGGTCCGGCTGGTCTGCGTCAGCCGTCACTCGACGGCTGGGTTACTCCTCAGTTGACTTCCTTCGAGGTGGAGGCCCGATGGCCTGCTGGTGGCTCCAAAACTCGAATTCTGCTCATCTCTCACAACTTTCCTCCACGTGAAGTGGCAACCGCCAGCTCCGTGTCTCGCGCAAAAATCACGTCCGTCTCATTTTACGTTCTTTTCACTACACTGCTCGATTTTTCCATTGTCAAGTTCTCGTGGCTTCGCTTAGAAACTTCTCGAAGTTTCTTAGATCTCGTTTCCTCTCGCTCTTTCCTTAGGGCGCGTGCCAATTTTCGGGGGTTGATTGTATGGCGTGATCGCGTCCTTTCTCGATCACTCCTACATACTTCTTCTGTCATGTGACCGCTGCCCGTGGTGAGTTTAGTTGTTAGGCTTGTGTGTGTGTGTCCGTGTGCTTCGAGCTTTTCAAGCTAGCGATGGTAGTTTCGCCGTGGCTCAGCTTAACTATCGTATATGGTTTGGCAAAGCCTTAAATCTACTTAAACTAATTTCAATAGCTAGGATCTAGATTAACTGCTTATTATTTAAGTGTAGGGCAAAATCAATATAATTATTTATTTATATTTCTTATTTTATATGTATATATATTTATTATTATTATATTTATTTGTGGGGAGCCGGCAGGTCCCTCACATCCCCCTCTTTCTTCGGGGGCCGCGCAGAAATCGTTATCCTGTTGCTCCTCGTCACTTGGACGCGGAAACCCCGTCTCCGGCGTGGAACAAAAATTTTCTTGCGGATCCCCGCTCCGCATCCTCTTCGCGGTGTAGATGGTTCACCAGCGATCGTGGGAGGTGGTCCCCGCCTCCTTGGATGCGCCAATGCCGCGGCGGTCGCACCCAATCCTCTGCGGGTGACCGGCGTCGCGGCTCTGGGGCTGCTTCTGGCCTTGGTGCAGTGTTAGATGCTGCGGTGAGCCTAGACGGCGTCTGGTGGGCCGCGGTTGGCTTGGACGGCGGCTTAGACGCCGTATATGGCGGCTTGGATGGCGCCGCGGTTGGCGACTTGAGCGCCGCGGTAGACCTGGACCTCGGCTGATGAGCCGCAGTAGGCCTCGACGGCGGCTTGGGCGCCGTATATGGCGGCTTTCGGGCCAAGGTTGGCGGCTGGGTCACCGCGGTTGGCGGCTTGAGGGCCATGGTTGGCGGCTTCGATGGCGGCCTGGAGGCGGGTGCTGGGGAGGGCTGCTGGTGTAGCTGGGCGGCTTCCCACTCGCGTCGTTCTTCCTGCCAATTCATCTCCTCGGCCCAGGTCGCGAAGGTTGGTGGGGTCTCGTCGATCTCCATGGCGTTTGCGACGGCGGGGAGTGGCCCGACGGCGGCTGGTAGGTCCGACTGGGTGTCGCAAGGGGCCAGCCACGGCATTGGCCCGTCCATGTCGATGACCGCCTGCTCGTAGGCTCTGACCCATAGTGTTTCCTCTGCTCCAGCGAAGCGCGCTGGGTGTTTTCCTGTACCACGTTGAATATATCTTGCAGCAATTCCGCTTTCGCCACAGGCGAACTCGAAACATGGCTTGGCCCCGGGGTGACTTCATCGTACAGGCTCCTGGGAGTCTTGGTTCTCGGCCTTGAATGATGAACGCCGGGCTGAAGCCGGTGGAATCCAAAACGCTGCTATTTATGGCCATGTTTCACTCGGGGAGGAGTTCGTCCCACGTCGCCTGCTTATCCTCAATGTACTGGGCGACCATAGTTTTAATGGTGCGATTGGCCCTCTCTGTCGGGTTCTGCTGCGGTGTATAGGGTGCCGTGTGCTGGATCTCCATTCCCGCTTGTTTGCAGAAAGCTTTGAAGGACCGACTCGTAAATTGAGTCCCGTTGTCACAAACGAAGGTGCGTGGAATCCCAAAATGTTTCAAAATCCTCTCGCGAAAGGATTTTTCTAGATGCGCCGAAGTTGCTTTTCTTAAGGGGACCAGTTCAACCCATTTCGAAAAGGCGTCGAAAAATACTAGGAGCATGCTGTTCCCGCTCTTAGACCGCGGAAGGGGTCCAATAAAATCGGCGCAGACAGTGTCAAAGGGCTCACTGATCTGTCTGGTAAACATCTTACCCGCTGGCTTATTTTTTCTTGCCTTAAACCGTTGACAAGTGTCGCACTTGCGAACATATCTGGCTACATCTCGGAAGAGGCCCGGCCAATAATACCTCTGGGCGACCCGGATGGTCGTTTTCCTGATGCCGAGATGCCCTGCTGTGGGCTGGTCATGACACTCTGACGGCACTCGCTGCCGGTGTTCCTTGGCCACACACAGTTTCCATGGCACGTAGTCTTTATCGTCGGGTCGGGATCCAATATGCCGTTATAACTGCTGGTTCTCGTACACGTAGTCCGGGAAATCTTCAGGCCTGTCTTGAACGCGTTTCCGCATCCGCTGATACCAGGTACAACCGGGTTGATCCTCCTGAATCATCTGTTGTACCTCCAGAGGCTGTCGTGACAGCGCGTCTGCAGCAATGTTCTGGCTTCCGCGTTGGTATGTGACGTCAAACTGGTACTGCTGCAGTTCTAGCGCCCAGCGCGCGATTCGACCGGTGGGATTATCGATTGAGTTGCGCCGCTTCAAAGCAAAATGATTCGTTATCACCTCAAATCGATATCCTTCAAAGTAACACCTAATCTTCCTTATGGCCCAGATAATAGCAAGACACTCCTTCTCGGTAGCTGAATAGTTCTCTTCAGCTGCAATGAGTCGTCGGATTGCGAATGCGATGACGCGATCTTCCCCCTGGATCTTCTGGGTTAACACGGCTCCCAGACCTATGTCGCTGGCGTCGGTTTGAAGAACAAACGTTTCGATGAAATCGGGGCAGGTGAGCACAGGGCCTCCATAACTTTCCTTTTCAATTCTTCAAACGCATCTTGCTGCTCTTGCTGCTATTGCCATTTCTTACCTTTCTTCAGCCATAGAGACATGGGTTGTACGATTTTGGCGAAGTTGGGTACAAACCTCTTGTACCATGACGCGATACCAAGACATCTTCTTAGCTCTCTGCACGTTGTGGGCGGACTGAGTTGTCGTACTGCCGAAATCTTGTCAGGATCAGTGTGGATTCCTTCCTCGCTGATGACATGCCCTAAGTATACCAGGCTACGCTTAAAGAAACTACAATTCTTTGCGTTGAGGCGGAGGTTCGCCTTCCGTAACCGTCGGAATACTTCCCGTAGGTGCTGTACGTGCTCCTCTAAAGTGCGTCTGATGATGATAATGTCATCTAGGTTATCGAATGCATTGGGCTCCATGTCGGGGCCTATGACGCTATCGAGCGCCCGTTGAAATGTGGCTGGTGCTGAATGGAGGCCAAAAGGCATGACCTACCAATGGTACAGTCCACGGATACGCGTCTGGAATCAATAGGGCATTCAGTTGTCGAAAATCAACACATAACGAGCACGAGCACAATAAGCGCGCTGTGGGGCTTCGCGAAGGCTCTATGCAGTCGTTGCGCAATAGTTCGTCGATTTGCTTATCAATAATCCTCTGCATCGCGGGATTCTTGGGAAAATACCTCTGTTTAGTTGGCTTTTCATCCCGCATTGTGATTGAGTGCTCGGCAATATGTGACACTCTGGTCAATCCTTCGGAGTTGGACAATTCCTCCTGTAGAAATTTGTCAACCCATGGTTCTACTGTTCCGTGCTCTGTGGTCTCCTTGATGACAGCGAGGGCTCCTCCAGCGTCAGGTGAATACTCTGGTTTGACTGGAGGAGACACCCGCGATCCTTCCACTGGCTGAGTTGCACTCGCATCCTCATCCCGTCGAAATGGATTATTCCGCACGGCTGTTTCGTCTCAAGGCCCTAAAATACTGCTGGTCGGCGTAGTTGGCATCCTGCACTCTGGTTCGATGATCGTTGGGTACTGCTGTTTTGACGGTGTCGATCGGCTTCGGGGAAATTTCATTAATCAAAAGTGGGGACAGAACTAAATCGTTCTTGGGTTTAGCTACAAGAAGAGGGTTAAGTTGCAGAGAAACGCGACCACATTGTAGAGTTGCGGACACTCCGCAGAGAAAGTCCATGCCTAAAAGTACATCTTCCGTGATTTCTGGTAAAACCAAGAGCAGAAATTTGACCCAACGTTGGTCCAACTGGACTTTTGCGACTAGTGACTGGGTTATCTCCTTGCGTAAGCGTTCGGCTAGGCTGACTTGGGTGCGTACCGACCGTACGTTGTGTGGTGTTCCCACTCGTTGAACGACCCTCTCGCTGACGAAACTCCTGCTGGCTCCTGTGTCTATGGTTTCATTAAATACCTGTCCCTCGATCTGTTCCTTGGCGATGATTCTGTTGGCTTGAACTTGTAACACTTCTTCTAATTCTGGGGATTCCTCCTTGTAGTCTCCGGCCGCTCCCCGAGTGGGCGAAGACTCCTCTCGTTTCCCGGGCGAATGCGACGGCAGCATCCGTCAGTTCGTACTCCTCTGCGACCTCACTGCCAACAGAAAAGAACTCTGGGATTGCGGCACTCGTGTTGACAGTACCCTCTTGCGCACAATTCCTGCAAGCAAATCTAAAATTTGGCACCATGGCTACGTTTCCTACCCTAGGAACAAAATCTGCGAGCCAGGAAAAAGTCCAGAAACGCCTTCTTGAAATTCGTCTACGATTCTCCCAGTAGCTGGCTTGTTCTAAACCAGTGTTCGGCCGTATCCGTCAAGAGCCCAGGCGGTGGCTCGTTCCTCGAGCTGATTTTAATTTGCTCGACGTTGATTGCGAAAACTCAGCTCAATAAAAACGGGTTGACTCGGCGACGATTGTGATCGAACTCTCGAATATGATTCCGTGCACTGTACTCGTGGTCGATTGCTATGTGTGGGAGAGAGACGACGATGAGAGTGAAACAAGATGGCTGCGCTGTGGGGAGTATAGTTTAGCTTCGCCCTGCCTCGTGCTTTTAAAATCTCGCGACCTGATTCGGTTCACCTATAGAGGACCCTTCCTCTCTTTCTCTCTTTGCTATGCTTACTTTCTTATATGTGTATGTGTGGCTCACGCGATATGCTGACCACGTGATCTTTTCTCTCTGGTAACCTCGTGTTTTAGGTTATGTTCGTGCTTTATTCGTGGGTATACTTGAAAAAGTTCTCCCGAATGCGTCCCTCTCCTTAATATTTGTTTGTTTGGGTCTACTTGCTACAAAGTTCTCCGCCTCGTTTTGGGTATACCTTAGTAGAAGTCCTCCCGAATGTGCCACGTGCTTATGCCTATGCTTGGGTATACCTGATACAAAGTTCTCCGCCTCGTTTTGGGTATACTTTAGTACAGGTTCCCCCGAAGATATGGGTATACTTTTATTTCGAAAAGTTCTCCCGAATATATCTCTCTCGCTTAAATGTCTAAGTTGCTGGTCCTCTAGGATCTCTTTACAGAAAATTTAAAAAGATAGGACAATGGGTCTTCGATGAACGGTGGGCTGACGCGAGATGGAGGTTGTCAGCCACCGGGTTGCCAAGCTGGAAAACTGTATTTTTGATATTAGCAAAATAGCGAAGGGGATCCGGGGTAGCGCGTATTGGGTCTGGCTCATGGCACTCGCCGCGAGGAGGCCGAGAAGGATCGATTACGGGATGTTTTCTACACGTTAGGAAATATGCATCTGCCAGGTGGAATCACAACCGGCACTCGCCGAGAAGGACGCCACCCTGGATGGCAAGTTCCGCCGTTAGCACTCGCTGTCGGCCCAAGCTATGCGACCGGCTGAGCCCGGCCCCGTACAAGTTTTCTGGATGTAAAAAATATTTGTTCATCGTAATATGGGTGGGTTTCGGTATTTTTGGTCGGGCGATAAATAAAATTTAATTAAACTTCATTTTTCTATATTTTTGGATTTTTATTATTCATTTATTTTTTCTCAGTGTATTTCTATTCTCTTTTTGATAAGTTTGTTATTCCTCGAAATTTTCCCAGTGCATTTATATAATTTTATAAATTTTATTTCCTCTTAAATTTTTCCCAGTGTATTTCTGTGTTTCTTCTATGTTTTCATATTTAATTCTCGAGGTTAGTTTTGGTTACGAATTATTACGCAAAGTTTGAGGTTAGGGTTACATTCTAAACTGCTCTACTCTCTGGCGATACCGCATCGAGTCCCGTCGAGATTTGATTTGCACTTGGCCATGTTGGCCGAACTCCCTGGCATGCCACTCGTTGCAGTTTCACCCGTCTCACGCCACGCACTTACACACAAGCACCCGCCTGTTGTTTGCGTGCTCCGCCGCTGGTCCTGGGCCGGCACAAATCCCTCGCTGCTCCGCTCCGAATGGTCGGGCTGGTCTGCGTCAGCCGTCACTCGACGGCTGGGTTACTCCTCAGTTGAGGTGGAGGCCCGATGGCCTGCTGGTGGCTCCAAAACTCGATTTCTGCTCCCTCTCACAACTTTTCTCCACGTGGAGTAGCAATCGCTAGCTCCGTGTCTCGCACAAAAATCACGTCCGTCTCATTTTACGTTCTTTTCACTACACTGCTCGATTTTTCCATTGTCAAGTTCTCGTGGCTTCGCTTAGAAACTTCTCGAAGTTTCTTAGATCTCGTTTCCTCTCGCTCTTTCCTTAGGGCGCGTGCCAATTTTCGGGGGTTGATTGTATGGCGTGATCGCGTCCTTTCTCGATCACTCCTACATACTTCTTCTGTCATGTGACCGCTGCCCGTGGTGAGCTTAGTTGTTAGGCATGTGTGTGTGTGTCCGTGTGCTTCGAGCTTTTCAAGCTAGCGATGGTAGTTTCGCGGTGGCTTAGCTTAACTATCGTATATGGCTTGGCAAGCCTTAAATCTACTTAAACTAATTTTAATAGCTAGGATCTAGATTAACTGCTTATTATTTAAGTGTAGGGCAAAATCAATATTATTATTTAAAAGGGATTATTATTATTATTATATTTCTTATTTTATATATATATTTATTTATTATTATTATATTTATTTGCGGGGAGCCGGCAGGTCCCTCACAGTAGGCAGATTAATAAGAAGCTAACCCTTTTCGTCCGAATCCACACGATTTCGAAAAAATCAAAATTTGTTAGCACAATATGTGTTTGGTCGTGCTGAGCTGGTTGACATTTGGAGCAACAACAATCGCTCAGGAGATGGTTCGTCCGGCCAGAGTTTATACAAACAGAGTTTCCAGACCCACGATAGTCCGAAAAAAACGAAAAAAACCATAGTGCGCTGCAATTAGAAAATATTTCGTCGCACCTAGTCACCGAGATCGCATCCCTGGTACCCTGCCTGGGAACAACAACAAACAACAACACTCCAAACAGAGGGTATGTCAGGACATAAATATCCTTTGAGACAGTTAAATAAAATAGAAATAATTACATAATTTGTGATGAAGCTCTCACACCACCCGTGTAAATATTAAATATAGAATAAGTTAGTTTAAGTCATATATTCCTAGCGTTTAGCAACACACGACATGAAGCCACGCACACACACACACAGCGCACACGGCATGAAGCCACGCACACATACAGACACACACCCACACGGCAGGATATTTGATTGTTTACTCACAGTGGTAGGACGCGTTTTTCCGAGCTCCGTAAGTGAACCGTCCAGGAGTTAGTGTAAACAACTCGACAGCCGCTGAAAAGCAACATTAGTGCAGTGTGAGACACCTCGGGACAAAGGTACGTACCAGAACCGGCCCCGACAGGCTATCCGGGCACCCAGAATCTTGTTACTTGCTACCGCCATAGATCTCCAGGGCAAGGGGGGGACCTCTCTCTCGTCCAGTGAACGCCCACACAAACGCCGCTCACTCACACGAATTGGAATAGTTTCCACAAGCCACCTTTTCCCTCGCGTTTTTCCTCACAGCACGCAGCACATAAAGATCAGCTGATCACAGTGTTGCGTAACGCACACGTAGGGAGCTTTCGTCGTTGCGTAGTGTTGGGAAGCGAGAGCAGCCTGCGTAAATTTAAATTTTAAATTAAAAGTCAAACCAAATTTTGGCTTTTAATTTAACGTTAAATTTGCACAAAACAGCTGAAAGGCCAACCTCCACGGTCCCAGTTTCTGCTCTTGGCTCCAATTGGAAAAAAAGAGCAGAAGGCCAAGGATCGGGCCAACATCCAACCCCTCCGCTGCCGCGGCGCCAAAAAAGGGGCTCTGGGGACCGAGAAGGAGCGGTATAACTCCCACCAGGCATCCGCTGGGGGAAATCCCTGTGCACCAAGGGATCCCAATTAGGAGCAGGTGCGATGAGCAAACAGAAGCCAACAGGCCGGAACGATGAGACCCAGGCGCTAGCGATAGCGAGAGCCGAGGAGGAACTCCTTCTAAGCTTCCAACGCATGAAGCAGAAGGTCCAACGCTCGCCACCTGCGACCAGCACTGATACGCACCCGATGTGAGCGCCGCCAAAAGTGCATGCGCCGACATTCAACTTTGGCGAAGACGAGGAGGAGATGGCCACTCCTAAGAGATGCCGACATGCAGCGAGCCCTGACGGAAAGGAAACAGGGAACAAGAAGCAAAGAGTTGAAGAAAACACAGCTGCTTTAGTCGAAAGACTGGGCGCTATGTTAGAAGAAATGGTGACCAAGTTCACGGACACAAAGAGCAACAACAAAAAGGTGGACCATTGACTCGTTGATCGCTATGAAGAAGCTGCAGCTGGATATCAGTGCGTCATTGGCCGGCGGCCATTTCAAGGCCTCCACGGCATGCGCAAGCCAGCAGACCACCCCCACGCTGTCTGGCACGGCCCCTAGTGCCACACCCGCGAGCAAACCCGGAACTGCGGCATGGCAGCAGGTAAAGCCCAAACCAAAGCCCAGAGTCACACACGCCAAGGCGGAGAGCCGAGTGCAGAAAAAGGAACAGGCACCTCGCACCATTAAGCCCAGGAAACAGCGCACTGATGTTATCCTGATCAAGTGCAGCGAAGGGTCCTACGCAGACATGCTGAGGATTGTCAAGACGGAGCCCTCACTCCAAGGACTCAAGAAAGGCGTGCAGGGCCTGCGAAGGACTGCTAATGGTGGACTCCTTCTACGGATGCAGAAGCCCCGCGACCCATCCACGCAGCAACTGCAAGCGACCTTAAAGACTGTCATCTCCGGCAAGGCGGAGGTGACAGTCATGCAGGAGGCGGTCCAGGTGGAGATCCGTGATCTCGACGACCTGACCAGCGGGGAGGAGGTCACGATGGCGCTATTTGCGGGCGAGGACTGCGACATCCCAGGCGACGCTGCGCCCAGGATGAGGAAAGCGTTCGGAGGAACGCAAATTGCGACGGTAAGCTTGAGACCCGAACACGCGCGGAGACTGCTCGAGAAGGGCAAAATCCGAATTGGATGGGTAGTCTGCCGCATCCGAGAGAAAGTGGAGCCGAGGCGTTGCTTTAAATGCATGGGCTTCGGACCAAAAGCCACACAGGAAGCATGCTTCAAATGTGGAGGCACGGGCCACAGGCACAATACGTGCCAAGGCAAGCCCAGGTGCATTCTATGCACGCGAGGTGGCAAGACCGCGAGAGACGCAGAGCACGCGACCCTGAGCAGGAACTGCCTCGAGTACGCGAAGGCCAGCAAAAGCATCAACAATGGTTAAGGTTCTCCAACTTAACCTTAATCACTGTAGATCAGCCCAGGATCTACTGTTGCAGACGCCCAACGAGCAGAACGTTGACGTCGCCATCCTGAGCGAGCCATACCGGCCAAAACCCGAAGGAGTCTGGCAGCAAAGCGCCAATGGCGGCGCAGCCATATGGAGCTGCGGGCAGCCCCCGGGCCACCTAGCGCAGAGGGCGTCGAGGTCTGGCTACGCCAGGGCTAAGTTCCAAGCAATAACCATATATAGATGCTTCTTACCCTGAGCTTGCCCATCGACGAGTTCAGGAAGATAGTGCAAGAGATCGCTCGAGATGCTCGCGGACGGTCCCCAGTGATAATCGCTGGAGACTTTAATGCATGGTCCACAGCCTGGGGGAGCACGAGTACGACCCAGCGGGGAACCATCATCCTTGACGCCCTGTCCACCTTGGATGTCTGCCTACTGAACGATGGAAGGAGATGCACCTACAGCAAGGCAGGACGTGAGTCATTCATTGACCTGACCTTCGCCAGTCCGGAGCTTACCAGGAACAGCTACTGGGAAGTCACCCAGCTGCTCACCTATAACGACCATGCTGCAATATTCTTCCACACGAGGTAGAGTCAGCCACACCAAACCAGTCGGGAAACTGCCTACAGAGTACACACTCTAAACACTGAGTTGCTCCTAAGCTGCATGGATGCTACTACCATCACAGGCGAGGCAAACACCTGCGCGGATGCAATATCCGACAGGATCAAGGCAGCCTGCGACGCGGCAATAGAGAAATCCACAAAAGGAGGAGGAAGGCGGCCAGTCCCCTGGTGGAACCAGGAAATAGCCTCAGCCAGAAGCGAATGTCTCGCTGCAAGGCGGAGATGCCAAAGAAGCCGAGGACGCACCACGCAGGAGCTGTACGAGTTCAGGTACTGAGAGAGGAAAAAGGCCCTCAAGGTGGCGATCAGGGCAAGCAAACACAAGTGCTTCCAGGAGCTTTGCGATGCGGCTGACCAAGAACCATTTGGCTCAGCCTACAAAATGGTTACGGGTAAGCTAACCAGACAGCCGACTCCAACTTCTCAGCAGCATTTGGGAACAATAGTCGCCACGCTGTTCCCGTCACAGCCGCCTCTAAGACTACCCAGCGTGACTGTGGGCGAACCGATACCCACCTGCGAAGAGGAAGTCCTTAGCGCGCTGACAAGCTGCAAAGCATCCAAGGCCCCCGGACCAGATGGCATTCCCAATGCAGCTCTGCATGCCATCGTGAAGGCCTACCCGAAGCTATTCGTGCAGCTGTAAAACATATGCATCGCGGATCAGACCTTCCCAAGAGCCTGGAAGCAGCAAAGACTTGTGCTGATACCGAAGCCTGGCAAGCTGAACGACCCGTCCTCATTTCGGCCCCTATGCAAGCTGAATACGATTGGCAAAGTATTCGAGCGCATCATAGGCAACAGACTTGAAAGGGAAATCGAGGAGCGCGGAACCCTTTCAACCCACCAGCACGGCTTCCGCAAGAAGCGAAGCACCATTGACGCGATCCGCGAGGTAACACATATTGCAGAAAATGCCATTGAAGGCGAAAGATGGCGGGGTGGCTCCAAGAAATACTGCCTCGTATGCACCTTGGATGCCAAAAACGCCTTCAATTTTGCAAATTGGAGCCTAATCCTGCAAGCACTCCAGCGTGGCGGCATATCTGGCTATCTTATCCAGCTGATTGCCGACTACTTCAAGGATCGCGTCCTGCTTTACAGCTCCGACGCCAGAAACCAGAGGCATCACGTGACAGGAGGCGTACCTCAAGGCTCAGTCCTCGGGCCACTGCCTTGGAACGTCATGTATGACGAGATACTGTGGCTGCCACTACCTGAAGGTTGCTCCGTAGTCGGTTTTGCAGACGACATCGCTCTGGTCACGGTGGAGAAACATCTACCCGACGTCTCTACTAAATGCAGCCAGGCGATAGACATTCTGATGTCATGGTTATCAGACAACGGTCTCTCCCTCGCCGTGCAGAAAACGGAGGCCGTACTAATAAGCAGTCGAAAGGTCGTCGAGAAGGTAAACTTCCGGGTCGGCTCGACTACCATCGAGTCCAGCCCGACGGTCAAGTACCTTGGGGTTCTGGTCGATCACAGGCTGAACTACAAGTGTCACCTGGAGTACCCAGCGGCCACGGCTTCCAAGGCCACTGCCGCCATCTCGAGAATGATGGCCAACACGCGCGGTCCTAAGCAGCACAGCAGAAGGTTAATATAAACAGTGGTGACGTCAACCTTACTCTACGCCGTACCGATATGGGCAGACGCCATGCTGGTGGCGAGTTACAGCCGCCATTGCAAGACGGTGTACAGACGCTGCGCATCTCCAGCTGCTTCTGCACGGTCTCAGAAGAAGCTGCGCTGGTGGTAGCCGGATCAATCCCGATTGACCTGCTGGCAGCGGAACGTAGGACCGGTAACTCAGGCAGCAGAATTCAGAGGAGCATCACTGTCGCAAGGTGGCAAGCGAGATGGGATGTCGCGAGCACTGGACGCTGGACACATCGGCTTATCCCCGATCTGGACCAAAGGATAAACAGACGTCACGGGCAAGTAGACTTTTACACAACCCAGCTGATCACGGGCCACGGATGCTTCAAGGCCTATCTACACAGATTTAGGCACGAGGCCGACCCATACTGCGACTACTGCGGCAGTGACTCAATTGAGGACGCAGAACACGCCTTTTTCGAGTGCCCGCTTTTCCGCGTGGAAAGAGCGACAGCGGAGGCTACTACCAACCGTTGCCTTACACCCGAGACTATAATCGGGTGTATGCTGGAGACCCCATCCAACTGGGGTGCGATTACGGACATGGCAGCAATTGTAATGAGGGAGCTAAGGCGACGGGAGCAGACC
>VNJR01006719.1:0-12519 GCA_008042585.1 Drosophila punjabiensis
TTAATATTTTTTTTGTTTTTAATTTTAAGTATGATATTAAAATCGTCGGCATATGCGCTAAGGCTAATGTTTCGGTGAAGAGTGAGTTTTTCGGCAAGTTGGTTGTAGGCTATTGTGAAAAGAACGACTGAGAGTGGCGAGCCTTGAGGAATGCCATTCTGTATTGGTTGAAAGGGGGAGAGGTCGGAGTTTATGCGCACAAGTATTTTTCCAAGCTACAAGTTGGTCTAGAATAGAGTGTATCCCTATACGGTCGAAAGCTTTTGCGAAGTCCAGCGATATTATTGAAGCATGGTTTCTTCTAGAGATAGCTCGAGCTAATAGGTGGTCTACTAGAAGTAGACTGTCTATAGCCGATTTCCCTTTTCTGAAACCAGTTTGACTGTTATGGATTAGTTTGTCGTTGGATACAAACCACCACAGTCTCTTTGCTATAATTTTATCCAATACTTTTGATAGACAAGAGTTTAGTGAGATAGGCCGCTATGAGTTTAGCATGGTTTTGTCTGTGTTTGGTTTGGCGATAGGTATGATTAGGCTATTTTTGTATGCTTGGGGGATGTATTTGTTAAGAATTTCATTTTGGAGATCGATGATTCTATCTTTTGTTTTTTTATCATTGCGTAGTTTATTCTGTCCAGTCCAGGTGTATTACCTTTTAGTGTGTTTAGTGCTGCTGTAAACTCAAGGTATGTTATTGGTTTTTCTATTTCTTTTGCTCTTTTACTGATAATGTGTGAGTGATTGTGGATGGTGTTAAGTGAATTTTGTTTTTGGTTTATAAAGGTGTGCGAGAAGTTTGTGTCAAGTGATGCATCGGAAAAATTTTTACAAAATAGCTCTGCTATTTGCATTTTGTTGGTAGTGTTTGTGTTTGTGAAAGGATTAAGAATGCTGTGGATGTGTTTTTGGGGCTTGAGTCCGCAGAAAGTTTGAATGTTGTTCCAGATTTTTTTTGAGGGGGTGTCGGGTGAGATTTGGCTGGTGAGATTTTCGATAGATTGTTTTTTTGCAGTCTAAAAATTGCATTTGCTTTTTTATATTTTATTATGTTTTCGGTAGAAATGTCCCTTTTTAAGGTTTTCCATCTTATTATTTTTTCCTCTCTTAGAGATTTTAGATTATTGTTCCACCATGGTACTTTCTTAACCTGTTTTGTAGGATGTGTTTGAGGAATTGATTTGTGTGCGCTTGAGAGAATAATTTTTTGTATTGTTGCAGCTTCTTTGTTTATGTTTGTACTTGTTTGTCGTTGCGAGGAATATTTTTCTGTTAGAGTGGAGTACATGGGCCAATTAGCTTTTTCGGTAATAAAAATAGGTTTACGGGGGGGGACTTTTGTATCCTCAGAGGAGAACAGTTTTATTATAATGGGGAAATGGTCGCTGCCGAATAGATGATCTTCTGTTTGCCAAGTGCTGTCTATTTGTAGTAGTGGGCTACCAAAAGTAAGGTATTTCATTTTATTTTAGAATTTTGTTGTAAATTTCATAAGAATCGGACGACTATATCATAAAGCTGCCATACAAACGATCAGTAAATGTGGATAAAAAATATTTTACTTTACATGTAAAAATGTAAAAAAATGTAACAAAAATGTAAAACTGTAAAAATTGTATGAATATAAAAGTAGTTCGTATTATATTATATTGGGCTAGATTATAATTCACACAATTGGAATCTGCAAGGGTATACAAACTTCGGCGTGCCGAAGTTAGCTTCCTTTCTTGTTTATTATTTATTTTTGTTTAATTTAAAAATAAAAAAAATTTTATCTATAAATTTATTTTATTTGTCTTACTGTGACATACTTGAGATGAAAACGAAATGTACAAGATCGTTCGCAGTTCGTCCTTTCACATACAATATATTTTTGTGAATTTTCTTTACTACTCCATCTGCGTAAAGTGGACCAAACACTTTATGTGTATCAGTGTAAAATCCAAAGACATTTATGCTTATGTCGGGCTTTTGTGCAGTGAACTTTTTTTCATCATCCACCTCCACTGGAAAATTTAGTTCAGTGAAATCAAGTTGAACGCCCCTTCAGCGCATATTATAGGTGATGTAATGTTCACCTTATATATGGAGCATCGCTGAGGCTTGTCATTTGATGAAAAGCTCGAAAGAATAGCCCACTTAAAACAATACTCGTCATTGTTCTGTATCACGTTTATCGCGGCGTTTTTCTTTCGGAGTTTTTCAGGTAGCTCGAAGTGTACTGATCCTTTCAATGTATCACATTTGTACATATTCACCTCTACTCTGATAATAAATTTAATTGGATTTCTGAGTGCAGCCCCTTCAATAACGAACATGTATTGGAGAATGCGTACCTTGAACCACACATTTTGTGTGGATAATATTTTATGGGCTTCAGTGCGGAGATGATTTTTAAATGCACACCTATTGGCAAATATATTTTGCAATATGCGCAGTATGTTCCACTGCTAACGCTAACTCTGGAGTCAAGCATAAGGGGGTCTTCTCGTATGTCTCTCAAGAGTGCATCTACATCCCCTTGGCTGATCCCAAGAGGCAAATTGGATGCGTTACCGGTGGAGGTGGAGCTGGTGCTGATGGTGTTGATGATGTTGGTGTTGTTGTTGTTCATTTTGATGACATTTTTTGTTTTTTATATATTGTTTTAAAAAAATAGATTTAGTTTTGTTTTTTGTTTTAAATGTTTATATTGTTTTGTTTTGTTTAAAAATGTTAAATTTTTTTATTTTCACAAACATTTGAAAACTTGGGTATTTCTTTTGGTAACTGAAAATTTCAGGCGAAGACCGACGTGTTGAAATCGACTGGAACTTGAACTAAAAGTGAAACATGAGACTCTAGAACTTTGCGTTTAGGTTCTATGGTCTTATCCACCTGAGTTTGTAACATTTTGACCGGTTTTTGCTTTCGAAACGATCTGATAGAAACAGATCCTTTTTTCTTATGTATGTATGTATGTATGTATATAGACGTGCCTTTTTACCCATCACCCACCCTTGTGTTAGAGTAGGTTTGATGAGGTAACTAAATTGTTAAAATTCTTGTTTTTTACATTAAAGTAGAAGGGACAATTTGTGTGCGATGCCTCATACCATTGTGGATTTAGAATGGATGTACAGTTTCCCATACCACCCCACCCTAACGTTAAGGTAGGCTCTTCTGAGTTGAAAACCTGAGCCTTCATTCACATCATTGCAGGTGGTATATGCTAAGGGAGAATGGAAAGGATGATTGCTGTTTATGACCTTTTCACCCTCCATCCCTTTTTCGTTTGGGTCGCCCGTACCTGTCTTTCAATGGAAGGGAATTAAGCACAAATGCCTCTCCCTAAAATCTCGGTTGACCTTTTCATCCTTCCCTCTTCATTGCCTTTTTGTCTTTTTACCCTCCATCCCTTTAAGGACTGGACTGCACCTGTGGCATGTGACCTTTTTCGCCCTTTGGGCGTGGAAAAAATGATCGCGGATCGAACGCATGGCGATAACGCTCCCTCGCACTCGTAGCCGTCTCCAGTGCGTCTTTGTGGCGGAAGCGCTCCACACACGTTTCTCACACCATTCAATCACTGACCCTAATTCAATTTTATTACCCAACCCTTTTAAGAGGGTGACAGGGGACAGATGTCCCCAATTTATCTAATTAATGACCCTCATTACCGATTAAAGATCAAAGCTAGTCCGCTTCTGTGGTTTCCCTCTTCTCAAGTTGTTGCTCGACTCATTTGATGAACAGGGCCAGATAAAGGGTATCGCCGTCAAATGGAGGAATTTGCCGAAGCTGTGTTAAGCGTTGGGATAACGCTTGGTCAGTTAGAACTGGTTGCGCCATCCTTCTCTGGATTGGTTTAGTTATAAAATTAAAATTATAACTGGAGTGGGCGGATCTCAACGATGTTGCTTCCGGTCTGGCACTAACGGTGGTTCCGGCTGGTGCTGGGGCGATGGTAGTGGCTGTCTGGCCCAAGTTTATGGCAGTGGTGATATTTTTTTTGCCTGGATGTACCCGCCAGCCTTTTTTGCCTGCTTAATTCGGCGGAAGTTTCGATCTAGAGTTGGCAACAACAAAGTGAACCACTCGCCGCTCTGTCTGGCCTATATTAAATGGTACTTTTTTGTTGCCTGGTTTTTCCCGTTAATCTCGTTCCGACACCAGCCTTAAGGAGTTATGCGGAAATAATTGACCTGCCGTTTGCATAAATAAGCGGAAAACTGAAATTTTTAAATTTCTTTTTTAATAATGAAGAAATGCGAATTTCCAAAATTGATTTTTATGCATTTATTAAGGTTGATGTTTTTACCTTTGCAAAGGGGTTAATATTTGTTTATCGTTGTTTTGGTTTTTACTAAGAAATAATATCTGTACCCCAAATTTAAGAGGTGGACAAACGCTAATATTAATTTTTAAAGGGTGGACAAAGTTTTTTTTTATTTTTAAGGGTGGGCAAACGATTTTATTTAGTTTTAAGAGGTGGGCAAACGATTTTTGTTAAAAATATTTATTTTTAAGGGGTGGGCAAACGATTTTATTTAGTTTTAAGAGGTAGGCAAACGATTTTTGTTAAAAATATTTATTTTTAAGGGGTGGGCAAACGATTTTATTTGGTTTTAAGAGGTGGGCAAACGTTTTTTGTTAAAAATATTTATTTTTAAGGGGTGGGCAAACGATTTTATTTAGTTTTAAGAGGTGGGCAAACGATTTTTGTTAAATATATTTATTTTTAAGGGGTGGGCAAACGATTTTATTTAGTTTTAAGAGATGGGCAATCGTTTTTTTTTTCAAAAATATTTTGTTTTATGAGATGGGTAGTACTTTCTTGTTTGGAAAACTAGAGAAAATGTTTAAAGCTCTATAACTTTTAAAGTTTTAACTTTTTGAAAATTCTAAAGGGTGGGCAAACGTGGGCAAACGATGTAATTACGATTTTCAAAAAAAAATTTTAAAAAAAGTCAACTTTTTGATTTTCGAAAATTTTCGAAGTTTCTTATTTTCGAAACTGGACGTGGGCAAAAAAAGTAAAGGGTGGGCAAACGATTTTGTTTAGTTTTAAGAAATGGGCAATCGTTTTTTGTTAAAAATATTTATTTTTAAGGGGTGGGCAAACGATTTTGTTTAGTTTTAAGAGATGGGCAATCGTTTTTTTTTCAAAAATATTTTGTTTTATGAGATGGGCAGTACTTTGTTTCTTTGGAAAACCAGAGAAAATGTTTAAAGCTCTATAACTTTTAAAGTTAAAGTTTTAACTTTTTCAAAATTCTAAAAGGTGGGCAAACGTGGGCAAACGATGTTATTACGATTTCCAAAAAAAATTTTTGAAAAAAGTCAACTTTTTGATTTTCGAAAATTTTTGAAAATTTTCGAAGTTTCATATTTTCGAAACTGGACGTGGGCAAAAAAAAGTAAAGGGTGGGCAAACATGGGCAAACGATGGACAAACGATTCCAGCTTTCAAATTTCGAAAAAAAAATTTCCGAACCCAGCTTCTTTAAGCTCAAATAGTGTAATATATGAACATACATATAACATACATCCAGCCGCAGTGAATTTCTTCTCTTTTTTTAAAGTGCAAAATTGCTTTGCCGATATTGGCCCCTACGTCGCCTCACTGTGGTCCGCTGGTGTATACATACATATAAATATTATTACATTATTACATTATTTCATCCAAGTTCACATTCACATACACACATCACGTCCGTCACTAAACTGAAGAAAAATAAAATATAAAGTATTAAATATCCATCCATACATACAACAAAAATTTTTTAATTACACATAAATAAAATTTCGACAAAACATTTTTCTTAAACATACACATACAACCCAGCATACCAAAATTCATCCACACATTTTATTCCAATTATATATTAGAGAACACACATACAAACACACACAACAAACATACAAATATATTCCCAACCTACTGCAAATAAAATAAAATTTGTCCGCCGAAATTAAAACCGATTTCTAATAAAATTATACCCATACACTCAGCAATAAAAAACATGAATGCATATTAAAAACACAAATATTATATTTAAATAAAGATTAACAAAAAATTAAGATCCAAAGCAAATATAAATAAAGCTGCAATTAAATATATATTTGTTTTTTTCACGACAATTGGCATCCACACATACATATATTTGGGCAAGCTTCGCGCTACTCTGTGCCAAGCTAAACATATTTACAAACATACATACATATTGGCTAGCCTCGCGCTATTCTGCGCTGAACGGCAAACTCCACAGCTTCAAAAACATACATACATTTCCGAGCGACTGCCTAAGGGCCCACATACATACATACGTACATTGCAATTTTTCTCCTCTCCTCTTTGCTCATACAGCGTGCACGAAGACCTGCACCATAAATTCCCAACGGGCAAAGAACGGCAATACCCTGTCGACGAGAAAATACCCTTCACCAACAATTTAAATAATATTAATTACGTTAACGTTAATATTAATTAAGTTAATATTAATTACGTTACGGGTTTTTAATTTTTATTCGAGACACGGGGCACTGATCAACCCATGCATGGCGGCTAGCAGCATCGACCGTTCATTGGCATCCGCTTTCCGGCTGCCGATCTCCAAGGTGGGAGAACAAGAGGTCAGCGCGACGACTATCCGGGCTCAAACAGGAGATTTCCAACTCGGAGTTGGAAGGGACTTCCAACTCGGGGTCGTCCTCAGGGTCGACCCAAGCCTGAAAATCCGGACTCCTACGCGGGCTCTGAGCGACGCAACGAGGGCGAAATTCAAGGATATCCGCCTCGCAGACGAGCAGTTTCATCGCCCCGCAACCATCTCCCTCGCCTTGGGCTCCGATGTCTTTTCAAAGATCATCCAACCAGGGTTCCTAAAATTGGAAGATGGGTTGCCAGTGGCTCAGAGCACCGTTTTTGGGATGGACCCTCACCGTCGCGTATCAGGAGGCCTGACCGCAGATCCTGCCTTTGCTTTCGCAAGGGGAGGGGGGGGATGAATGTTCGCGCCACTGGGCGCTTAGTTTCTGGCAGTGTGGGAGTGAGCGCCCTCGCTCTTGCTCTCGCCCGCTCTCCCTCTCCGCCGTTTGCTCGCTTCCTCCGTTTCCAACCGGCGAAAGGCGCCTCTCAACACTTGCTTTTGTTAGATCTAAGTTAGTCTTAAGCAAGCACTGAAGCTTATTAAAAGTGATACTGTGAAGCCAAAGCCGCCCCCAATCAGCCTTTTTGTTCCGGGATTCTGGGAGTTCTAGCTGCACCCGCCACTCCGCCCACTCCATTTCATAATATTTATTATATTTAATTAAGTGTTAGCAGCTTGACATCATCTTAAGAACTAAACTTAGGCAGTACTCCAAAATTACAATTAGGTCTTATCGGTGGTAGAAAAAATGAAAGAGAATAGAAAAAAGTGGCTGAATGCACTTAGGCAAATCACCATTGATCAGAAAAGCTTTATGATATATGGATTGCTAGGCCTGAGACAAGAGTGATCTGGTCTAGCGAACGAACAAAATATAAGGAAATATAAAAGACAACAGGGGTTGTAATGGCTTTGAATAACTGGCGCCCTTTGGGATTGGTGAGACGAGAACCCCAGTGGGGATGCTTTGCGTTATAATCACCGGCAGCTATAAAGTAGCTTCCTAGTGAGTTATAGAAGTTCGAAGACTCATCATAATCATACACGTAAAGGCAGTAGATGGCTGATAGGGTCAGTGGGCCGGTAGTTAGGTTAATACGTTGGGATGTGGCCTGTATGTAGTTAGTAGCGAATGTCTCCAAAGGATGGTATTTTATACGTCTTTTTATAAGTATTCCGGTCCTTCCGTGCGCTTTGCCGTCTGGGTGGTTGGCCGCATGGAATATGTAGCTGGTTATATGGTAGTTGTTTTAAACAGTTAGATGGGTTTCAGAGAGTAGCATTATATCTATATTATGGCTATTTAGGAACTGCAGGAGTTCATTTTTGTGCCGCATATTCTTAAAGAGTTCATTTAAATACACTATTGTTTGATTAGCAGTTCCATTAGTAGGTTCTGGGTTCAGATTAGGTCTTGAATATAACTTTTTGGTGTAACTGCAGGAAATCATTTTGGTTTGGTTAATTGTAGATTGCTGGTGACGTAATGCTACCGGCTGGGCGGTAGATAATTCAGGGTAACGGAGAGCGCTGGCAAAGGAGACGCTAGGAGTGGTTGTTGATGGCGTGAATATGTTTTTATTCGAGCAGAATGTTGATCATTGTACGGATTGCTGCGTCTCGGATGCAGGTGGCTCTTGAGTTCTTGGTAGACAGGACAGCACCGCCACAATTGCTACATTTCCTTAGAATAGGGTCTCCTTTGTTTCTCAGGCATGCTTCTATGCAATGCAAATCTTCACAGGCGACACTGACTGGTCGCAGTGTGCAGTAAGGTTTTGTGTGTCCGTACTCCTGGCAATTTGTGCACTGTCCAGGGCCGTTTCTTATGTGCGGCTCCTCTACGGTGATTCTTCAAAGCCTTTTTCCTTGAGGCCTTCAGTTATTTCTTCTATAGGGACTGTGGATTCTATAACTTTTAATACTTATTCCTTGAGGCCTTCAGTTATTTTTTCTATAGGGACTGTGGATTCTATAACTTTTAATACGACTTGTAATAATTTATAAGTTCATTGTCAAGGTATTGAGTCACGGAACGGAAGTTTTCTTCATTGTTAGTCTGCAGTTTTGATACTGATATATTTCCTTTCTTAAGAATGGTTATAAAGAAGTTATTTGGCCCAATAAGTATGTTGTATTTCCTAATGTAGATAGGAGGTAGCTTTACAACTTTGATGACTTCTGGCGCTTAAGTCTGACCTTTGTCGACCTCGCCAAGTATTGAAAATCTGTTTTCGGATCTTCCTGTGGTGGTTTTGCCAATAGTTTTGGCGAGTTTGAGTTTATTACTTCTTGTGGGCTGAGCTTTCTTTTGATTTGTACAAATCGATCGATCCCGGTCTGTACAAACGTATGGTTCGTAACAGAGTGAGTAGAGGTGATTTTTATGTACGGTGTTGAGATAGTCCACTGAGTACCCGTTGAAGTTAAAGTTGTTGTTGTCGTTGATGTTACTGTAGTAAGGGAGGGGAGCGTAGTATTGAGCGCACAAGCCGACGTGGTCGGTGCATCGGTAGGAGGGAGGGGGGACGGGCACTGTGAGCTCCACGACTGAGTAACGGCGGCGCTGCTTGAGCATTGGGTTGCTGGTGAAGAAGTTATTTGGCCCAATTAGTGTGTTGTGTTTCCTAATGTAGATAGGAGGTAGCTTTACAACTTTGATGACTTCTGGCGCTTAAGCCTGACCTTTGTCGACCTCGCCAAGTATTGAAAATCTGTTTTCGGATCTTCCTGTGGTGGTTTTGCCAATAGTTTTGGCGAGTTTGAGTTTATTACTTCTTGTGGGCTGAGCTTTCTTTTGATTTGTACAAATCGATCTATCCCGGTCTGTACAAACGTATGGTTCGTAACAGAGTAAGTAGAGGTGATTTTTATGTACGGTGTTGAGATAGTTCACTGCGTACCCGTTGACGTTAAAGTTGTTATTGTCGTTGATGTTACTGTAGTAAGGGAGGGGAGCGTAGTATTGAGCGCACAAGCCGACGTGGTCGGTGCATCGGTAGGAGGGAGGGGGGACGGGCACTGTGAGCTCCACGACTGAGTAACGGCGGCGCTGCTTGAGCATTGGGTTGCTGGTGACAGTGAGCGCGCTCTTTCTGAGGCGGTCAATGACGTTGATTTTGTTGTTGCATCCGATGAATCAATTGAAATGTAAGTATTATTTCGCAACAGTAGCACAGTAGCGCCTTTTCCCATTTTACGTTGCAAAAATCATAACTTTTGAACTAAATAAGATATTCAGGTATATTCAGATATGCAGGTTATTGTTGTAAAATTTACATATGTATTGGATAATGTGCCACGCCCACTAATTCGCCCTCTTATAGGGTATCAAAGTGGAAAAATCGATTTTTTTTCTATGAAGACAATTTTTTTTAAATATTTTTATTTAATTTATTACCTTTATTTTTATGTATTTGCTTAAATAAAAATATTTCGAACGCAAAAAAATCTTTTAATTTATCAAATCAAATTTTTGGCTGACTTTAAAAATAAATCTTTGTATTTTTTGTATTAGTAATATTAAAAAACCAATGTAACAAAAAAACATGAACAAATTAAAAATGTTTACCCTAATAAGCGTTTTTGCGCTTAAGTAAGACCAGATATTTTGGTATTTTGGTATATTTAACCCCTGAGTTGCTTTGGTTTATGCCGTTGCATTTCCGCAATCGCAGCGTGACGCAGCCGATGAAAGTTGATTTTGGTCCAAAAAATATCCACAAAAGTCGTAGTTATAGTGTACTCGGTGGCTTTCATCGGCTTCAAAAGATATAGACTACTTTAGCCAGAATAAAGTGAAAAAAATGGACACCTGGCAGGTAGCGATTTACCTGTGCAAGCCCAAGGCCAACTGCCGTTTCTTCTTCTATCATTTAAAGAAAAAACATGACGATAGGTAATCTACATTTTAAGAAATGCTACCTGAAAGTGGACCAATATTCAATTTTTTTCTACTATGATGCGAAAATGGAAATATTTTTCACTTTGAATGCTCCTATCTTCTACAAAAAAAATCCTTACATAGATTTTATTTTAGATTCTTAATCCTTTGGAAATTCTCTGTCGATTAAGGGTGGTTAAAATCGTTTTTGCGATATCGACTTTTTTGATTTTTGCAACGGCTTTTGTTCTAGAGGCGCTACTGTGCGTCGTTCGTCTAGTTGTTTTTGTTGCCGATCGCGACTTTGGTTCGTGGCTTTGCCGGTTGCACTTGTTAATGATTTATTTACGTTCGACATTTCAATTAGTTATAATTAGCTAATTGGATTTTCAGTTTCTCACAGGCACAAGGAAATGTATCCTTTGCGATATGACATTTCTGCAACGTCTTCTCGCTTTGTTTATTTATTTTTTATTTTATTTTTTTTTTGTACCTTTAGAGTTTTAGAGCTCTCTCGGCAGAGCGATCGATAACACGTCTACACGGGGCAACGTTCAAACCCAAATGGACTCATATAGTCCTTCTTTTGTCACAAAGGCCGTAAGCGGGTTGATAGCCTTTTCTCCATCCATTCTCCAGATCCAGTGTTGAAAAAATGCGTCCTTTTGTAGTTTTCCTAAAACTTATTTCATCAGAGGTACAGGAAAACGATGCGCCATGCTATTCAGCTTTCTGTAGTCAATACAAACTCGAAGAGTACCGTCTTTCTTCTTGACTACTACAACTCTTCTGGCTACGATTGATGCTGACTAACTATCCCCTCTGACAACCATTCATCAATTTGCTTTTTAACCGCCTCTGCTTTGTTTACAGATAGACGAAAGGATGACTGGTGAAAAATGGTTTTATTACGCCACCCGGCGTTATATTCAGATCGACAGGATACTGCATTGAAGGTTTTGATGGCACCCGCTGGATTTCCTCGATAAGTTTTGTTAAATCTCCTTTGTGATGGCTGCAAACAGTAAACAAATTAGATACTTCTACAATATTATAGACATCGGAGCCAAACCCATGTTCAGCTCTCAAACCTGTCAACATAAAGCCATTGTCATCGCAGTCAAATTTAAACCTTTTAGTAAAATCATGTCCTAGCAAAGCTTCACAATCCATTACGTCATCGGGCACAACCAAAAATTTTTGTTGTGTGAGTACGTGGTATGCAGTAACATCAGCGATGTATCCAATCGGCTTTGTTTTCTTCTGGCCCAGACCACTTAACAAGGATGCACGCTTATAAATTTTGATGTTTTCAATTTTTTCCGCAACATTCTTTGTGACAACGTCCGACACTGCTGTGAGGAGTCCTAGTGTGGTGGCAAGCCATGGAAAAAAAGATTTTAAACAAGTTTTTGGAGAGAACTCAGCGGCAGGCACTGCTCTGCATAACAGGGGCGCTGAGGTCAACCCCTACAAAAGCACTCGAAACAATAATCGGAATCGATCCCCTAGATATCCACGCTCAACAAAACGACAGCAGGCAAGGCGGCATCCGGAAAAATGTCGCTACAAGGATTTGGGCACAGTTCAATTGGCCGAGACCCGAGTGCCCGGATGTAAAAACAACAACATTCATTGGACCTAAGGACTGGAAATCAGGTCAGGACCAGGGTCAACATCTCAATATCTACACCGAGGGCTCCAAGATGGAAGGAGGAGTTGGAACGGGCATATACTGTACGGACCCTGAAATGAGGCTGTCGTATAAGCTACCAAGTCAAAGCAGCATATTCCAAGCGGAAGTATTCGCCATTGGGAAAGCGCCAGAGCTTGCGCAGAGCATAAACCGTCCTTTTGAGGTGGTCAATTTGTTCGTAGATAGTCAAGCGACGATAAGATCTGTGGGAACCGGCGGCGAAGAGCGAGGGCGATGGCGGTAGCAGCGACGTCAGCGCCGACGTCAACGATTGATTCATTATCTCTCTATATTATGTTCGTGTAGTG
>VNJR01006722.1:0-43535 GCA_008042585.1 Drosophila punjabiensis
TTTGTAGAAAAAAAATTATAACTTAACTGTTTTTTAACATATCTTGATCAACTCTCGGTTATGAGCTTTTTATATTGTTTCAGATTTTTAGATTAAATTTTATAAAAATCGGGCTACTATGTTATATAGCTTCCATAGGAACGGTCGTGAAATTTTCAGAAAAAAAATTATAGCTCTGTCAGTTTTCAACATAATTTCTTCTACTTTTAGATACTAGTATTTCATATTTTTTCAGAATTTTATTGTAAATTTCATAAGAATCGGACGACTATATCATATAGCTGCCATACAAACGATCAGTAAATGTGGAGAAAAAAAATTATAACTTAACTGTTTTTTAACATATCTTGATCAACTCTCGGTTATGAGCTTTTTATATTGTTTCAGAATTTTAGATTAAATTTTATAAGAATCGGACGACTATATCATATAGCTGCCATACAAACGATCAGTAAATGTGGAGAAAAAAAATGTTACTTTACATGTAAAAATGTAAAAAAAATTTAACAAAAATGTAAAACTGTAAAAATTGTATGAATATGAAAGTAGTTCGTATTATATTATATTGGGATAGATTATAATTTACACAATTGGAATCTGCAAGGGTATACCAACTTCGGCGTGCCGAAGTTAGCTTCCTTTCTTGTTTTCAATCAATTTTAGTTAAATCAGCTAATTAGGAAGATGACTGTCTTTTTTTTTGCTGACCCATTCAAATTGCATAAATCTTTCAAATACTCCGAGAATACTTATTCTTTTTAAGTGCATAGACATGCGTAAAAATAGCGCTAGGAGTGCAAAACTGTTCCCCTTTCATGGTCATCTTTCTAATTAGCTGTCAAAGTCTGTACATAAATAAAAATGATGTTTTTAAGTTATACCTTTGCAGAGTTTTATAATTTTAGTCAGGAACTTGTAATGCACTAAGAAATTTTCTACATTTTATAAAGGGGGTTAAACGTTGAAATTGTCAAAATATGAAAAAACAATTTTATTTTTTCTTTAATTTTAATTTCAGTATGCAGATTTGTTAATGGAATAAAGACTCACAAAGATACGCTTTCCGACTTAAAATTATTGACTTTTTGTCTAAGTTATGATCTATTTGAAACTGCAATTTCTGCTCTCCGATTTTAGCTTCATTTCTTGTTTTAACTAAATTTATTATTGAAAAATTCCTGTATTACAGCAACTTTTAATTAGTTTTTAGAAAACACCACATCGACCCCAGAACCATATATATATTAGAGGGTTACAAATACCACTCCCCAGTGATTACCTGAGTCACTTAGCCCATTCTTAATGTTGCCACATTTAATGACCATTCTGCAAGCTGCACTTAATTTCCTCTCGTTTTTGACCACATGGCAAACATGGCTAAATTATGACTTCCGCATGGGAAATATGTATCACTCGGAAAGCATTTAGCGCCATGCAGCAGCAGCAGCACACAGTGGGAACAACAATGCGTAATTAAAACCGAATTTCAATGTCAAGTTCAAACAATAAATATGAAACAAAGGCAGAAAAAGTAATGAGCAGCCGCAGAAGCAAAAACAAAAACAAAAAACAAAAAAATAATATAGAAACACCTGAAACTAAACGGTTCAAAGGCCCAGTGACAATGGTCAAAAGCGATGACGACGGGCATTGCGTGAGCGGCTTTTGAGCGGATTTTAAATATGACCATAAAGGCGGGAAAGCCAGAAACGCCGACAGTTATGCGACGCCCACGGTGGACAAAGGGGGGAATATACTCGTACACAAGAAAAATCAAATCAGAGCCAAACGAAAACGAAAGTCCAAAAATGTTGAAATTAATTATTGCGCAAGCGGGGCGCAGAGACCAAAAATACAAATAAATGCCAAAGTAACCAAAACAGAAACCAAAACAGTGGCATAAATCGTAAATTGGCAAAGAGCTTTCCAGCTATGAGGAAGTGTCTGCGCTTTGCGGCTACGGCTGCGCCTGCGTGAGAGTTTTTATATGGAATTGCCGCGCCAAATTACACGGCGATTACATGGCGTTTAAAAACGCGTGCATTGCATAAGGGCGGCCGAAGAGAGGTGGAAAGAGTGGACTAATAGAGAGAGAGAGAGAAAAAGTGTGCACAGAGAGAAAATACAAACAGATAAATGTTTTCTAAGTTTATCATTATCAATTACATTAAAAGAAATGCTTACAATTTGAAATTTGAATCATCAAAGAATGCTTTGAAATCGTTGATTAATTTAAGAACCTTAAAGAAAAGTCCAACGTAGAACAAAAGGATTTGAAGTACATTAACTTAATAATTCTTCAAAATAAATTATAATATATTTACAAGACAGTATTTTTTATCAAGTATAGACCGAAATAAACGCATTAATTTACATTAATGCCAGCATTAAACAAAAGCAACTGATGCCTGAACTTAACAAGAAAAGAAGCTGACTTCGGCACGTCAGAGCTTGTATACTCTTCCAGTTTGCAATTGGTTCAAAGAGCCTAGCTTAAATTTATCATAACTTTTTATTATTATTTTTAGGTTAACAAATCAGCATAAAAAGAAATTTTAAAATATCAAATTCAATTTTTTTCTAAATATTTTGAAAAGTTTAATGTTGTAACTCTTTACAGAATTTTGAAAAAATTGAGAAAAATTTGTTATTTAAAGACGTCTGGTTTAATACGCCAGATGATTCTGATCCAGAATGTATATAATTTATGGGGTCGGAAATTACAACATTTCCGCGTTGTAGACTTCTGACTAATATTATAATAACTTTCAAGGGTATAAAAACAAACAGGGGAAAAAAACGATGTCATATATATAACTAGATATTATCCTAACTATACGTAATTCTTTCATAAGATATTATCCTTACTCAAATATTATTATTACCATTACCAGTAAGAGATAGAATAAATGTATGTATTATATGTATAAAAATGCCTTTAATCTTTGATGATTTATGTGTCTAATAGATTTTTATTTCCGTGTAGGGAGAGCGACAGTTTAAGCTCTACTCAAGCTTAGCAGAATGGGGCGCTCCACTCTCCGGTAATCACAGAAAAAGCGGCTGCTGGCTTCGTTCGCCGTTACTTTCACTGTGCGGCGCATAATTTAGATTTAGCAAACGGCAGCAGCAGCGCAGCCGGAAAAACAAGTGACGCCGAGTGTAACTGTGACGGTTGCATTGTCTTGGCCGCGTCTGTGCCGCTGCATTTGCGGTCGCACAATTGGGGGCGACATAATAGTAACGCAGGTACTTTTTAATGTAAATTGTTAAAAAATGCTTGCTTACATTGTTAAGTTATGGTGTATAAAGTACAAAATATTTACTCCCACATCGTTTATATAAAAAATTAAATTATTATCAAATATTTTTCTGATCAGAATTGCTTTTTGTTGTATGAGTCAATAGAGTACTTATATTAAGATATAATTAAAGTAGAAATAATCTAAGTTCCAGTTATATGTTGCACTTTAAAAGCAAAAATTTAACCTCATATTAATGTAGCTTTCTTTTTTCTATAATTTTTTTAAAATATATTTCAGTCGTTTGATTTTTAGATCACAGTTAAACAGTTAATATTATTTGTTAATACTATACTTGTAAATTAACAAACAGGTGCTTTTTTTAACAGACAGATAGAAACCCTGTTAACTAACGTTTCTTCCATTAAGTCAATGTTAAAGCTGATATTCGCAGGGTCCCGAACTCGCTGTCAAGTCTTTTTCGGTTAGGAAATGTATATCTGCGCTTAGAAAGCAAACTAAAGAATCAAAGGAATCGAAGATGTTTTTAAAAAAGTGTACGTTTGCGCTTTGTAGCACAATTCTGTACTTAGCAGCACTCTATTCTTAATTTTTATAGAAAAAAATTAAAAATTATTATAGATTCACTTTCAAATGGCAGTAAATTCTGTCTTGTATAAATACCTCACATATACACATTTAAATAATTTGTATATTCTTTAGTTTACATTTCATCGTAAAATCGGAGATATGAGCTATAATCTTGGCCTCTGCTGTGTATGGAAATCTATGCTGCCAAAATAGTGCGCCCAGCCCAACGTGAGGGTGGGGATGGGTATGGGGATGGGGGTGTTGTGAGTGTGCGTGGCAGTTGTAAAACATGTACAATTTTTAATGATCGCATGCATTGCAGTTTTTCACATATTTTTTCTTGTTCGCTGTCTGGCGGCGTCTGTTAGTGCGGTTCATGTGTGCCATCAGACACCTGTTCGAAATTTGTTAAATTGAGCGTTGCAATAAAAATATTTGCCGCTGTCTCTGCCCGCGGTGGTGCTGGTGCTGGTGCTGGTGTCAGTGTGCAGTGGTGCTGGGATCTTGAATTTTGGTGGTGCTATAGTGGTGGCGGCGGTGGCTGATGGTGGTCAGTCGCGTGTGGCATTCTCGAAAGTGAAAGAAAAATCGGTTTTCGGTTTTCGGCATTCGCAATGGCAGGCAGCAGGCAGGCGAGTTGTGAGTCAAAGAAAGGCAAAACGTGTGCGATTTGAATTTCGTTTTTACGTAAAATGCGATTATAATGCTTTCACCCGAGCATCAGGCGGGGATTACCATTCCAGTTGTGGCAAGTGCCAAGTCATGGATAAAGATGCGAGCACCGATAAACGCAAGCCAGCCACTTGTGCCCGCTCCAGTCCGGACTAATAAATTATAATCTGTCCGAGAGATCATCCCATCAGCCTGCCGGATTTCCACTAACTAGATCAATTGGGTATTAAATTTAACTGCTTTGGTTGGGAGTTAAATATGTTTAATTTTAATCTTGGTTTCTATTTTAAACCACCAAAAATGAGCCTAAAGAATACCAATTTTATGGCTAAGATGTGGGCTGAAAACGTCAACTAATTTATATAAATTTTCACTATAGAATTAAATATTTGTAAAAATATTATTATAGGAGAAATATGAGGAATACTGCTTATCAGAATGGTAAATTATTTGTATCAGAAATTAAAAATAAAATCAACATAAATATACTTAAAACAACATATATGCATATTTTTTTTTCTTTCCAACAAATGACCTTCCCTTAACGATATTTCTTCAAGAATATATTTAAGCTCAAGCTTAATATATTCTTAATTTCCTGTTTAACCCATCTTCAATGCCGTTCTAACCAGTTCTTGGTTTTATTTTGTTTACGGATGGTTCGGGAATTGGTCAAAACACTTGAACAAAACAACTACGCAAGCACACAGAGATATGGGAGTTAAAGGCACACTAGCCTACATAATCACAACTCTGAGCCGGCAGTGCATTAATTAAGCTCTCGACTGCTGCTGCTGCTGTGTGTGCCCAGGAACATTGCACAATCGTTGGAGCTTGGAGAGAATGGGAGATGGAGATACACACTTGACCAGCTAGCTAGCCCCGCTAGCCACTTAAAATTTCATTAGATGTTCTGCACTAAATATTCTCTTAATTTGCGGCCACTTGGCTCCGCATCTCAGCGGATGGTTTGCCTCTCCTTACAGCTATTAAAGATATATATAAGCACATTCTGATTTGTAATCGAGCAGCGCTTACCAGGTAGAAATCGATGGGCTTCTCGCGCGCCTTATTGTAGGCCTTCTGGATCTCCGTTTGCTTGAGGGCGTGGGCAATGTGCAGGGCGCTGGCATCGAAGCGCCCATATTTGTAGTCGGAGTCGTTTTGCGAGGGAGAGCTCACCTCCCGGCCGCCATAGCCATTGGGTGTGGACTGACGCGAGCCTCCCAATGGGCCACCTGTGGAAATTCCGCAAAGAAGAACAGTTAGAGCGGAATTGCCTAGGAAATCTATGGAAAACCAAAACTAACCATCGATCTCGCTCCGCGTGCCCCGGATCTGTTCGTTCACAAATTTGTTGGTGCGCGGCGCATTCAGGGCCTGACGAATGCCCACGGAGGTCTGGTCGAGATGGCCGGGTCCGCTCTTTGGTACATGTGAACTGCAATATACCTGGAAAAGATAAGTATTTAGGGATTGTTAATATACTATACACATTTCCTTTTGCTTCGTAATTAAAATTAATTTTGTAGTAAGTAGTCTTTGCTTTTTGAGTTCAATGAACCGAAACCCTCCTCTTTCTTTGCCCATCTTTGAGTTTTTCCTAATGCTCTCTGATAGTCATCTACAATTAACGTTTTCCTTAAGCATAAAGGCATTTTCAGCTGAATCACTATACTGTTACAGGCACCGACCAAATCAATATAACCCATTAGCCTTATTGGGTTTCGCTTTGAGTGCGTGAGCAGACCCCAAAAGTCAGTCGCTTGCAAATGCAACTTTAACCGCTTCACCTACACACAGCAGGTGGTAATAGACATGCAACCACAAACACGGACCTGGGTACAGTGAGTGCAAACTAACTAAAGAGGTAAATTAATAAATTGTAATAAATTACAAGAATTTATAAGCATTTATAAATTAAAAGGTACACGTCTCCTTTTAATTGAAGTCTGTGAAAATAAAATATTTAATTGCAAATTTAACTTGTAAATTTACTTTAAATGTTTATTTTCAGCAGAAGAGTTTTTGCAAAGGATAAAAGTTTATGAAGGTTTGAATACTTTAACATTATTATTTAAGGAAGTACTTAATTTTGTCACAAATCTGTTTAATATTGAGTTTTTGGATAAATAAAGATAGTAAAGATGATCAGTATAATATACATGCGACATAAAGCTGTATAGTTTCCTTAATTTTTAAGCTCTAATCACTGAACAAAAAAAAAACAGATAATAAGCTCGAACTGTTTGTTTTGATTTAATTTATTTAGGTTTAATTTGATCAAAAACTCTTTCTTAACTGTGAAACAAACTGTAGATTAAATTTTTAAATGATTTACAATATTTATATATTTTCAAGACCCGTTTTTCCCCCGATTACCTATAAATTTTACCTGCAGCCATTTTAGCCGCGAAACGCACTGTCCATGCATTACTGTACGTCTATCTATATTGCATATGAATGACAGACCGCACTGACACACATTTGCGCCTCGGCACAGTGCAATAACGAAGTTATTTATTATTATGCATAGGCACACAAAATAAAAAAAAAAAGTGTCGTAGAGTCGTTCGAATTCCATTTTTGCATGTGGCAGCTGTGCAAATATTTAGCCTGGCGCGTTTGTCGCCTAAGTCTTTCGTCTCAGTCTTTGTCTCCGTCTCTGTGTGAGGTAGACTCTCACTGGAAGCAACTCTCTTGCGGTGGCACTTACCTCTTTGTCATCCTGCTTGTGCTGATTATTGAAATACGTCTTGAGCGTCAGCTTGGTGCCGCAGTGCACGCATTTGAAGCAACCGGAATGGAAGAATGTGAAATCCTTGAGCGGCCCCACACGATCCACCTGATAGACGGTCTCGCTGCACCGCAGGCAAGTTGACTCGTAGAAATTTGGCCGATACATAATGCCGCCGCCGTTCACTATGAGTGCTGTGTGAGAGTCTGTGTGTGTGTTGTCTTGTGGCAGCTTTCGACTGGTTTTTCGGGGACCTGTTGAGTTTGTCACTTTTCTTTTCCTCTTCTAATTTCACTTGGCGCGGAATTTACGGGTATTCTGCGAGGCGGCTTGGCTTGGCTCCAGGCTGGTTTGTCGAGTTTGCAGTGAAGCTGTTAGTTCTGGGGGCGACGCAGACACTTTCGGCCATCATCCGCTCATCCGCTCATCCTCGTCATCCGTCCGAACGCTGCTGGCAGAAGCTGTCCAACGAAAAATGACCAAAACTATTACTGGCTGAGTGGGATGGAGATTTCCTATTCGAGCTGCGATTAGATTTTTCGGCCAAGACCAAATCAGGCCCAAACACAAGTCAACTGCGCAGGCGTCGTCAAAGCCAAAACAAATAAACTTTCATTTATTTTGGGTCTGAGCAGATTATTAATGAATTTTAATTAACTGGACAAGAAATTGGCGCGGAAAAGGGTCTTGGGGCTGGTGGCACTCGAAGCCGTTTCGCCTTGCCATTGACCTCGCTGGGAGAGTTCGAGTTTGCCTCGAACGTGCCACAATTGAACTTGACGTTGCTGCTGCTGCTGCTTTTGTTGCAACTCGCTCGTGCAACTGGCAACTGCCGCCTGCCGCCTGGCACCGGCAAAAGTTGCATTTTCCATTTGATTAATTGACGCGATTGTTGCTGGCAGGTTTCCTTTCGGTTTTTATGTTTCTTTTTGTTTGGTTTCAACAATTAAATTGAAGTGGAAAAAATCAGACTGCACAAGTGTGTGCATGTAACTTTTATTGAATGCATTGTGGCTGCTGCTGCTGTTGCTGTTGCGGCGGCAGTTGCTTTGACCAAAATTAAAACAAATGCGGCTCACTTGCCCAGACAAAGCAAGCCAAAACCCGAACGAAGCACTCGGAGTCATCGTCATCGTTTTGCTTTCTTTCCAAGTTTAATGAACGCTCAGACCGCCGACCACGGACTGGACTGGGGGGTGGCAAGGCCTCCTTACGATTAGCGCCAGTTGCGGCACCGTTTCCCCAGCGAAGGTTGCTGATCTGCGGATTGCATGCCCGCCGCAACTGCAGCTGCAGCACTAATGGAAAATGCCTCGAAATGGAAATGGAAATGGGGAAAATGCAAATGCGGCGAAGGCCGCTCGTCGATTTTGTAACACCAAATTATTTTGATTGGCTGTGAATTAAATTTTGTTCCGCTTTTGAGGTCGCCTCCTGATCGGCCACAGCGAATGTGAGGCAATACAAATTGATGTGTGAATCGGACGGGCGAGGGCTGACCACCACCACTCGACACCTCTCCGCTGGTGACGATGGTGACTAACTGATCAATAATTCCCCCCAGCTTTGTTCTCGGCCCCCGCATCAAACCGAATATCAATCAACAGTTCACGTTCCATGAATGGCAACGCCCACAAGAGCCACGAAAAAGACAAAATAGAAAAAATTAAAGAGTGGCTCAGTTTGATCTCTTGATGCGATCACAATCGGTGTGATTGAATGGTCCAATTATGCCTTGCTTTTGACATAATTAGCGTGTAATGATAATTGTAATGGACATGTATACGTCCGCTGGGAAGACCCTCCGCAAAGCTGGAGAAATTAGCCGGGAGGCGGCTTTGACAAAACGCCTCGTGCGACTTACATCACACTTTGTGGCACAGGCAGCAGCATGGCCACTTGGGTGTGACTAAGAAGCCAGATAGAGGTAGAAGCAACCCGAGAACCCGACTCGCTCACTGCATAGAATTTTTTTTTTTTTAGCACACATGCCAATGGCATCGCATTATCTCCGCTGTTCCGTGCCAGCTTTTGGTTTCTTTTCCACCTCAATGCGGATGAAATGCCACGAAAATAAATTATAACAAATGACAAAAGGAGAAGCAGCAGCAGCAGCAGTCGCAGCAGCACACATACAAAAGGCAAAAACGAAAGTTGCTCTGCACAGGCAATTGTTCGCAATCTGGATATTTAAATAAATTGATAAGCGGTCGGAAGCATTTGCATGGGGCGAGCCGCCGCGCGACGCTTTGGATTCAATTTGGCCAAACGAGTTTGTTGCCTAAGTCTTTCGTTTGGTGGCGGCCGCTATTGGTGCTATTGCCTTACGAAACGCTAACAATGACAATTAAATAAATACCAATAATAACAGTTAGCTGCAGCAGCAGCAACCACATCATCATCATAATGAACTTGAATTGGCATAATTGCCGCAGCTAATCACATTAAAGCCAGATACAAAGTTTTGATAGATGCAGAGAAGCACAACACCAAAGCAGAAACAACGCGACAAGCAGCAACTGGTTATTCAGACAGGCGGCAGTGAAACAATCATAGGAATTAAAATAAAATGCAAATGATTGCGTCACTTTGAACGAGTGCAGAGGGAGAGATATGGGGAGAGATATATACAAGCTAACAGCACTCAAAATGTGATATAGGGGGGAAACTTTATAGTCCAAGTCATGTGCCTAGCACGTTGATAGGTTTCAACAGCAACTTTTTAACAAAAATAATAATATATAACTAGAAAATTATATATAAGTAGGATTTTCCCTAATACTTCAAACATAAATGCACACAATTTTGTATATTTAAGTTAGTGCAGAAAAACCTAAGGTTTCATAAAAATAATGGTATTGCTGCAAAATATACAGATTTATTCTTAAAAAAAGATTTTAACAAGTATTTAAACGAAATAATTAATTTCTACTTTAATCAATCAACTTTAATGTTCACATAAACACAAATAATTAATTCAACTTGTAAAATAGCATTCTTTAAAGTTTAACACAAAGTCTACTGATGTAAATTGGTTAGATAAAAAAAAACTTGTTCTTTAACTAAAAACCTATTAATTTTGATGTTTATTTACCAATTTAATGATGTATACTAAACAATCTAATAGAACATATAAATTACAACCAAATAAAATGGAAGAACCTATCAATGGTGTTTTTATTTTGTCAACGGTTGTACGATGTAAAATATCTAAAGTAATATATGGCAATCCTTTCTTAATATTGTACTTCTGACTATTGTCTTTTATAAGGTATTACTTCCGCAGCTGTCAAAATAAATTTGTTTAAGCGCTTTTCGTATACCAATTTTAAGGCATTTTATTATAAATGTAGCCTTGCAGTTTGACTTTGGATAATGAAAATCAATAATAACTAAGATAAAAATGCACTAATTTTAATTCGGAAAGTTTTTACAAGGTTAAGAAATGTAAAATTTTAAAGAATTAAAAATTTCTTGTGAATTTTTAAAATTTTTATCGATGTAAACCCTTAAAAAAATTTCGAAAAAAAAGAATTAACATTTTTTTCCGTCCAAACATTGGTAGATCGACTCGGCTGTTAATGCTGATCAAAAATATATATGATTTATAGGGAAAATGACTACTACTTTGCAGGGTTTTGATCTATATTATAAAACCCTGCAAGGGTATAAAAATGTCATGTTGAAAGGGAAAATAATACGTTAAAACAAACAAAAAAACTAAAAAAGACTAACCAGCTGAGTCCCCGAAAGTCCCCTTTAGAGAGGCTTCACCGTGCTCAAAAAGCGTGAGAATTGCTTGCGCAAATTCAAGATCAGCCAAGTACTTGGCGTTGTGCCAATTGCAGAGTCGCTAATTGAAGGGAACAACGAAGTGCTTTTAGAAATCGCCCATTTCGCTGACGATAAATTAGAAGCACAAACACCGAAAATTATTTATGAGCCGTCCGAAATAATTGGCTAAAACAACACACAAAAACACACATTGTAGTGGGGAGGGAGAGGCAGAGGCAGAGGGCGGAAAGGGTGGTGCAACCAGCGCCCATGACAGGTGGTGGTGGCTTCTAACCGCCCTACGGGAGTGTGTGTGTGTTTGACGTTTGATGTATCTCTGTGTGCGTGTGCATGTGTGTTTATGCCGTGACGCAGTCGCAGCTTCAAACGTCAGCTTGCAATCTTTCACTTTTTCGTGTCTGCTGCGCGGTGTTCGTTCCAGTTTTTCCTAAATTATCTCCTCTAGCTTCGTTATTGTTTTTGTTACGAGTATTTTCGCCTTGATTATACACACGCGACGTTTGGGAGCAGCTCTCGTTGGAGCATTGTGTTGTTGTTGTCGTTGTTGTTGTTGCAGTTAGTTCTAGGCCCTTTTTGACACACTTCTGGCTTCCTGTCTCTCTCGCTCTGCTTCTGCTTCACTCTCCCCCTCTCCCTTTCCTCTGGCACTGGGTCTCCTATCGCCTCTACTCTATTACTTTTACGCATAAACTATGCTAAACAACTTTCTTCTGCGGAGGGGCGCGCTTTGTGCAAAAGTATTTATGATCAATTTCATACACCACACACACACACACACACATACTAACTCACTCGCACATCACTCACCCACTCTCACTCACACACACGCAGCCAGAGAAACACAAGCACACTCGTATCGAGAGATCCAACGAGCCCCAACGAGATCCAAGCACATATACACACACAAAAGGGGAGAGCAGAGCTTGGCTCGGTTCGCAAGGTCCGTCTTTGAAATTCCGATTCTGCGCTTTGTTTTATCACATTTTCGGCATTTTTTTGGGGGCTCCATCAGTCTTGGCTTGGCCAGCAGCAGGTTTCGGGCATTGGGGAATGTAACGAAATTTCATTACCAAACACAGACACAGGCGCAGGCGCAAAAACAGAGACACACACTGGAGCGCGTTCAGTACACAGTACAAGATTCGAGCACACGCACACCGACCGCCGCTGAGCCGTTCAGTTTCGTTCCCCGATCGCTTTGAGACTGTAAACTGTAAGCTACGTTGCTGAGCCGAACACCTGAAAGGTAAAAAAGCCCACGGTGCCACAAGTGTAAGGTAGCCTCGTCGGCACAAAGCAGTCGGTTCAGGAGCTTTCAAAGAGTGCGAATGAGATAACAATAGATCGTGTTTGTTAACCCTTAAGGTGGCTTGTTCTCTTTTTTTAAATATTTGAAGTATAATATTAAACAAGAAATTCCTTAAAGAAGACATTTTTTGTTTAAATTCTTTAATCTCAAATTCATTACATTTGTTTTTAAAAAGTAAGGACTGTAAGAGTCAAGAACTTGATAAAAAAAAATGTCCACTGATCATTTATATACTCAAATCTGAACGTTTTGACAACCAAAGATATTACCTTATTCTTATTGCACCATGTCATATGGCTGTGATCAAAAACGTAAGATTTCGACGTAAGAAATCTTCGTTTATCGATAGCTAGTTCAGTTTTTATCGATAGCCAGACTTTTTAGTCTAAAAAATATTTACGCGCGCCTTTCGAGGAACTTTTATGATTTTGAGCGGAAAAGCCGGCGGGCACTACGAAATCATCTCAATAAATTCAATTGTATCCGCCTATGCCATTAGTTTAGCTATTATTAGTTTATTTTTCCTTGTTTTTAAATAAATTGGCGATACATCGACTTAGTAACCATCGATGTCCGCGAACTTTGATATGTCTCCCATCTCTAAGCTCACCTGCTAAAGGATTTTTCGGTTTAGTTTGGTTATTGCGGCAACTGAAGATTAAAGGTTTCTGTTTTATTTGCTTCCCAAAGGTGAGAATAAAAGCAAACGTTTTTCTGTTTATCAAATTTGCGTAGCGGAAACTGTTATAAGAGCTGCATACATTACTCACCAAGCATTTAAATCATTGTAAAATAATTCTCTAGAAATTTGACATGTTTTAGCAAGTCTGCCCTGCAGCCAATTGATCTTTAATTGCACATTAATATCAATTTTCGTTGTGCATTTCTTCTCCGCCTTGCACTTCAATTTCTTTTCGGGTTTTTGTTATGTGGTGATGCGATTTATTTACATAAAAAGTAATGCTTATTATTAATAAATTGGCATTTAATAGCATTAAAAATCGCATAATTTTTAAATAAGCTCTTTGCAGTTTCTCGATAAGTTATCGACCAAAAGTAAACTTTTGGTGTGACAACAATGGATTTAGACTAGTTGGTATTTGGCCGAGCTGCGGTCTCACTAAACTCAACTTTAATAACAAAAGACGAAATTAAAATAAAATTTCTAAATTGACTAAAGCGTAGATTATGGGAAATCGATTAGGTATTCAGTTGAGCAGTGACGACGAGGACGCTTTTGCTGGTTCCGACAACGAATTTGGCTCCAACGTGATCAATTTCACTATAAATGCCATGGACATGGAGCTGCGTACGCCCTGCTATCACTCAAACGACATGCCCAAAATACGGAGTAAGCCAGATCTGGACAAATTTCAGGTAATGATGAAATACCCCGTCCCTGCGACCGGAGGCAAGTAACTTTGTTAACCCATTTCGCTTGCAGGCAACCGACATTTACAAGGAGATCAGGGCCTGCAGCGGCCTGGCGAGCCTCCATCCGGACAATCGTTGGAATCTGGTGCGTGCCCTTCAGCAGCGAGAAAATGGCCTGGCCTCGCCCCGCAGCGCCTCCTTCTCGACGAACCAGCAGCGCTACATTTCCAATCTGTATATACCAAATAAAAAGTCGACGCGACTGATGTCGCTGGACTCCAAAGTGTTCGTGACCAAGTTTAATCGCAGCGGAAGTAAGCTGCTGACCGCCTGCCAAGGTCAGCATTTGGTTGTAATTCGGTTGAAGATGCACAGATGGTCCTGACAAATATGTCTTATCCGTTGCAGATGGCTTTGTGCGCATCTACGACGGTGCCAAGGGCACATACCATCTGCTCAACCGCATCCGGGCTCGAGATGTCGAATGGAGCATAATTGATGCAGATTTCAGCCCAAATGGCCAGCACTTTGCTTACAGCACATGGTCTCGCTCATGTAGGTGGCCCGTCGCTATACCCGAACTGTGCATTAACCCTTTCCTTGTTTCCTTTCAGTTTTCGTCATGCCCGTGAATGGCGGCGAAGATGACTGCCAGTGGATCGACGTGCACGGTCTGCCTAACCATCGTCTAGCCATATTCGCCCTGCGCTACTCGCCCACCGGGGACAAGATCATCGGGGCCAGCAACAATGCCATGGTCATTGTGACCGACATCCGAACGCGATCTACTCAGATCCTGCGTACCCACCGCATGCCGGGCACCGATGTGAATTCGGTATGCTTCCTGCATGACAAGGACCCAAATGTGATAATTGCCGGCTGCGACGACGGCTTACTCAAAGTGTTCGACCTGCGCACCACATTTCGCTCGCGCGAGTTCTCCAAATCGGTGGCCTCCTTCATAGGCCACTACGACGGAGTGACGTATATCGACTCGCGCAACGACGGCTACCATGTGCTGTCCAATTCCAAAGACCAAAGCATCAAGATCTGGGACATGCGGAAGCCCGGCAACTTGCGCAACCGCAGCCGCGCTAGGCAGCAGCAGCTGGATCTTACCATGTGGGATTATCGCTGGAATCGAGTACCCCGCGAATGTAAGCTTTTACTTTATGCAATTTGAAGATTCCATCTTATAACACATTAACATTGCTTTGCAGTTTACAATCCTCACAAGCCGCTGGACGGGGACACAAGCATAATGACCTATCGCGGTCATCGAGTAACCAAAACCTTGCTGCGGGCAAAGTTTTCGCCGCTGGAGCAAACAGGCCAGCGCTACATTTACACGGGCTGTGCTACGGGACGTATTATAAGTGAGCTTATAAATCTTATTTGAGGTTTACTCTTTGGCATTTTATTATCGAATTATTTTTTTCAGTTTACGATGTGCTAACTGGTAAGATAAAGGAGGCTATTGAGGGACATAGGAATGTGATAAGAGATCTGGACTGGCATCCAGAGCGCGCAGAGATTGTATCTGGTTCGGTAAGCTGACTTGATAGGTCTTTTATTTAAAAACCTTTTAATTGGAATATCCTTAATATTTCCAGTGGGACACCCATGTGCATCTCAATAACTTTAGCCGCAGCAATGCCAATCGATCGATGAAGCGAGCCCACAGCTCCGATCCGGATAAGAGGCCTTTGAGACGCTCACGCCGTCTGGCGAATCGCAATATGACGCCGGACTAGTAGTGTTAATGTTATTTCTTCATTCGCTAGCTTGTAAGTTTCCCATTGATATTTCCCGCTAACGGAGGACAGATTACATTACATTCATTCATTCATTCATACGTGCGTGGACGAGGAGAATGAATATTAATATTATTCACCAGTCAGGCCACACAGGGTTCTATGAATAAGACTGAAGATGAATATGGCACAGCTTGAAGTGTAAAATTCAGTTTAATTATCTTGTTACACACTTAAAATGTAAACCATGAAGCTTAAAAACTACCTACTTAAGTTGTTTATGTACAAAACAATGATAATAAGAGACACGTTGAATTATAATTTTGTTTTGCTTAAACTAAATTCCTTGAAACGCAACTCTTTTCTTTACCGCCCGAATCGTTGTGCGCTTCACTGCCTTCGGATATTGTATGTGCTTGAATTTGGCCGATTTCCTGTATCTGTGGGCTGTTCTATTGTGCCACAGGTCTAAGATGCGATTCTCGTCATCACGATTCTCCACCACTTTCAGCTCGACGTTCTCATTGGTCGCATAGCCCACGATTTTGCTCAGCGTCGAGTTGTGAAACTGATTCATCTCGAACATTTGGAATTTTTCTGCACAAAATTGAGAGATTATATAGGTATTGAATGATTTTAGTCTTTTGTGGATCTCTTCCAGTGTTAAGAGGTCTTGAGGCAGATCTTCATCGGCTGACTGATCACTTACATCAGTCTCTTTGTGCTTCCCTCCTTTGTCCTTAATCTTTTTAAATGTGGGCGCTTCGGAGGCTGGCTCTTGGTCAGGTGTAGCATCTTCGGGTACGGGCTCATCAACAGGGGGCTTGGACTTTTTCTTTTTCTTTGAGGGCTTCTCGGCTGAATCGGTAGCGTGTAAATCTTCGGGTTCGATGTTAGACTTATCCTGCTTCGACTTTTTCTTCTTTTTCGGAGGGTTTTCTATTTCTTCACTAACCCCGTTTGCATCTCCTACCTCCTCCTCCAATTGAAGTTCTTCACATTTCTTTGACTTCTTTTTCTTTTTTCCAACAAGTTCATCTACGGTTTCAGAGTCATCCCTGGAGTTTGAATTGTCATCAATTAAAATTACTTCGGATTCGGTCAGCTCGGTTTTCTTAGACTTTTTCTTTTTGGGAGCGGGCTCGTCAAGTATTTCGATAGTTTCAACCACATTAGTCTCTTCATTCGCATCGCTTTTATCCTTCTTATTTTTCTTTTTCTTTTTGACAACAGTTTCTTCGTCCTCCGCAGGCTTTGGTATCACACAGGTTTCTTCCATTTCTTCAACATCATCTTGAGAGGAACGCTTGGATTTCTTCTTTTTCTTTTTCACAATAGTTTCGTCGCCTTCTACAGGTTTCTGTTCTACGCAGACTTCACCTCCTTCTTCTTCAACATCTTGCGAGGAGCTCTTGGATTTCTTTTTCTTGAATTCAGTAGTTGGAAGTTCAACTATGCTTTCGCTGTTCCTTTTCTTTTTCTTTTTTATAGGCTCCTCTGTGTCATTCTCGGCATCGTCCTCGCTGCCTTTTACCTGAGCCTCAGCAACCCCATTCTCTGAGGTTGATCCGTTTTTAAGCCTGTTCTTCATGGCCTCCATTTTCTGTTTGAAATAATCGCTAACCGAGAGTCCTGTGCTTACTGTTTGCACGCCACCGAAATTGGGGGACACATTTTTCTCCTCCTTTGGCTCTTCTATCACCACAGGCGCTGCGATATCTTCGGTTGCCTTCTTGCCAAAAATGTTGGCCAGGTCCTTTTCACTGTACTGTGACAAGTCCTTGCCGCGTGTGAACTTCTGGTAATGAACTCGAGCCTTACTTTGCTTCGAGCGCTCCTCCAGCGACATTCCGCTTATTTTCTCCTTGAGCTTCTTCTTTTTCGATGGGTCCTCTGGTTCTTCGGCTTTAAAGCCAAATCCCATCGGTCTGGCTTCCTCCTCCGATTCAGATGCTTTGCCATTAGCCTCTGTATCGTCTTCGCCGCCGTTTAAAGATTTCAGTAGCCCGTTGAACCCCTCCTCGTGCGTGGTCCACTGATCATCCTTTGCCTCGTAACCCAATCCCTCGGCGTCATTCTTGAAGCGAATGCGTACGAAATCCTTTTCGCCATCCTGCCTGGCACCCAGGCCGTTGCCCTTGGACCAGCCCATCTTCTCCAGCATCTTAGTGCCGAAACGGTTGTCATCTGAAAGTTATAGTTTCACGTTTCGTGAATGAATTGTCACAGCGGATTTTATTTCGACAATATTTACCTTCGTACAGCGCCTTGCCGCGGGGGCACAGATTGTACCGCTTGCGGCGTCGTGGTTCTGCCAACATAGCCATTTGTAATTAAAACTATATTCCCGTAGGTAGTCGTTTTTTTGTGTTAAAATATTTCTTAAATAGAGTTTATAAAATGCGAGCGCACACGTGCTATCGTCTTCGATTGTTGGAACAGCTGTTTCTTACGTTTACGATAATTGTATTCCGATTAAAAACAATCGTTTACTTACGTTACGTCACATAGAAATAGAACCGCGAAGATTTTTGTCTCTTGATGAAGTTTAAATTACTTTTAAGTAAAAATCAAATATGTAAATAGGAAAGAATTAAAAATACAAATAATAAATAATTTATTGTGAGAGCTTGAAGAAACTTGAAATTTATAAGGAAATTCACACTATTTCCTAGAGGATTCAATTTTTCATTATACTGCTCAGAATTATAGTAACTATATTTTTATGACTAGTTTAATTGTTCAAAATGTTCTTTAATTTCTTTTAATAAAAAATTAGTTAAAACAAAAATTAATAATGCCTTAAAAACAAAATTCAAAAACTATCGAAAATCGGAATGCAATCGTCATCACTGCGAAAAAAGGCAACACATCTCTAATTTGATTAGTTATTGTTATTATTTTTTAAAATCCAGCGATCTGCGACGAACTGATAATGGACATAACCGCAGATGTGGATCGCATCATAGCCCAGGCGCCGGACTGGAACCTTGCCGGCGACTGTGCCCTCCTGGCGCTGATGAAGCGCATCTCTGAGGTCCGCGACTGACTAATCCCTTATCAACAAACCAATTTGATCCAATTTCTCCGCCAGAATTTGTACGAGCGGGGTGAACGAACCTCTCGCAATCTCCAGGAGTTCGAGACGAGTGTCCGGCAAGTGGACATATCGCTGAGTAATGCCACAAACAGCCTCCGCTCCCTGCAGTTCGGCCACCAGTTCGTGGAGTATCGGGTGGAGGAGGTGGATGACGCCGATTTGGCTATGCCCGAGGAGAAGAAGAAGAAGGTGAAACAAACAATTGAATTTCGAGGGAAATTGGTAATCACGATCCAGTGTATACTTGCAGCCCGATCCGCCGCCCATGAGCTCCGAGGAAATGGCAAGGGGATTTCTGGACAACAACCTGCGAATGTTCAGAAAGAACTTCGAGCCGGTGACTATCGATGTGCCAGATTCGGATGACGAGGACGCGCCAGTCAGCTCGACGTACGTACGACAAATGCAAATTATTTATTGTTAACTTACAAGAAGCGTCGCTTACAGTACCGTGTTCCGAGCCAAGAATCCCTACGATGCCATTCCCCTGCCATACATTATTGGAACGAAGGAGTGGGATGATCACAAGTACGCCGGTCTGTACGACAGTGGTGAGAATAGCGGCGATGACAAGTCCGATGAATTCTCATCTAGTTCCTCGGACGAAAAGGAGACGGTGTCCAAAGGAAGCACACAGCCAGAGAACAAATTTGTGGAGCCCCATCTCTCGGACTCTTCCTCGCTGGCCTCATTTGCCAGAGAGCCAGCGATTGTGTCACCAGTGAGAGCTTATAATCCACTGCCGGTTGTCACTCCGACCATGCCGCCTGCTGGACAGGTGCCAGAAGCTGCCGTCCGCACGCAGCCACGTCCGATTATAAGCAGTCAACGCAACCCGCACGAGCGTGACATGTTTGCAGCGCTCCGACAGTCGCCGCCCAGTGACGATCCACCATCTACTTCATCTTCACCCACATCATCGCCAGCATTCAGAAATAACTCCTCCGGTGGCCGCTTGCCCATAGTGTCGACGGCATCGCTGAGCTCCAGCAGCAGCAGTCCCGCCCACCAACCGCCGCCAAGTCTTTTCGAAGAAGCAGAAGCTGTAGTTCCCACCCAACCTCCCAAGGAGATCGAGGCTAAACCAAGTCAAATTAAGCGGAAGCCAGTGAACCTATTCAACGACGATGAGTTTAATTCGTTTATGTCGGAAATTGTTGACAAAGTGCAGGCCAAGGCGGGCGCGGCAGAAACTAGTTCGGTGAGAGAACCACCAAAGGAAAAAAAGCCCATGGAACAAGTTGAAAAGAAGGAGGCGCCACCTCAACGTACGAATCCTAAGGCAACGCCTCAAGCTGTGCCCAGACGTGTGAATCTATTTGATGACAGTCCTCCGATTAGTCCTGCATCGAAGCCAGAGACTGTGTCCAATAAGGCTCCTCCCTCGGGTGCCATTCCAAAGCAGTCACCACCAAAGGAGGTCAAGGTTGATCCACCGATTGCTTCCATTCCTCCCAAAGAACCAGCGAAACCATTACCGAAATCTCTATTTGGTGATGATTTGGAAGACGATGACTTCCTAAGCTCCCTTACCGCACCTAAACCGAAGCCAGCAGATCAAAAACAAAGCTCCAAACCAAAAACCTCCCTATTCGATGATGATGACTTGGACATAAATGACATATTTACCAAGCCAACGGCAGCAAGTACAAACAAACTCTCTGCGAGAGTGGCAGGAAAGACCAGTTTGTTCGATGACGATGATCAGGAAGATGACACCGATTTGTTTGGTTCCAAAAAGCCCCTCAAGGCTACACAGAAGGAATCAACGGTCAAAAAGGATGAGCCTCTAGAAGCTCCAAAGAAAAGTCTTTTCGATGACATCGAGGAGGAGGATTTGTTTGGGACACCAAAAGCAAGTGTGCGTTATAATGAATCCCAGCCACCAGAAACGGATATTGATATTGAAGGGCAAAGCAAACCCATTGAGATTGAGCCGGAGTCTTTAAGCAAACAAGAGATTACTGAACCACTGCAGCAACCATCTCCAACCGCTTTTAGGGAATCTCCACCACCCATTGAATGTTTGGAAGAGACTCGATCTGATGGAGAAGAGAGCAGGAACTTAAATGATGTTGCTGAGGCCCCAGCCAAGCCTCCTCCAGTTAAGCTTCCAAACTTGTTCGCTGAAGACTTTAGCGATGAGGATCCTTTTCTGGAATCTTTAAATGCAAGGACTAAGCCTAAAGGTGCTAGTGAAACTAATGAATTTATTAAAACCACAGTGGAAAAAGATGAACCTATAAAGGAAGAAGCTAAATCCCCCGCAGAAGCTGTTGTTACAGATTTGTTCAATGAAGATTCCAGCGATGAAGATCGTTTTTTGAGTGCACCATCTAAAGCAAAGGATACGCCATTGATTCAAACAGACACCAAGGAAGTAGTTAAGCCAGACAAAGATAAGTTGGAAGAGATCAAGATAAACAAAGATCAGTTGGTTGAAGAGATTACGCCAAACGAGCTACCTCATAAACTGCCAGAAAACAAATCAGATGATGAACTAACTAGCACTAAGCCTAAGGAGATAACTAATCCAGAAATGGTTGTGCCCGTTTCCGAGACACCTCCGCCAGATGATCACCAAAGCCAACAAGATCCCATTATGTCAATGGTAGCTGATATCACCAACAAGTCCCCCAAAGATGATACGATTAAAAAGAAGCCTGCAGATCTGGCTGCCGCCCAACAAATCATGCAAAATTATTCAAGTCTCTTCTCAGATGAGCCACCGGATGACAGTGAGTTTTTCCAAACTCTCGGCAGCAGCAGCAGCGGTCTCAGCAGTCTAAGCGCATCGAAAATCTTCGACAACGATCACGACTTCTTCGAGCCTGCCTTGCCGAAGATTCCGAGTGCCACCAAGTCATCTGCTACGACGCCAGGTGACCAACCGTCAACAGCATCAGACTACGGAGGTTTGCGTTTATTTAGTGACGTTCCACCCGAAGATGAAGACGACATCGAAGAGCTTAGCTCACCATCAGTCAAGCAGTCGGAGGAGGTTGCACCACACACTACAAAGCGTATACACACGATTTTCTACGATGACTTCAGTGAAACGGCAAGGGCAGGATCCATACAAGCATCTCCCCAAACTTCACCATTCGACGATGAGCCACCACCGTCAGCAGATGAACCAGATCGCAGCAAAGCCGAGGAAACATTGGATTCGCCAAATCCTTTGTCTCCTGTTAAGAAACTTAAAATGCCCAACATCCAGATCAATGTCCAGGCTCTCCTACCTGGCTCAGGCGGCGGTATTCCCAAACTGCTTAAGAAGCAGGAATCCTCGAGCTTTGAAGAGAGTCATCCAGCAGAACCTACAAAAAGAGAATCTTCTCCAGAGTCTAACCGAAAACCCACAGATATACCACCTGCGGAGGGAAGCTTGCAGCATGTTAACAAAACACGGGCTCGGGGACCTGCCAAAAGAAGACCTTCAACCAGAAGGGGAAGGCAGGAGAACTACGTTAAAAGCTTGATTGAAGAAGAGCAGAGACCCGTGCTTGGAGATTTGCCACAAAGTCAGTTCTCAGCAGAATCCTTTAAGAGTAGTCCTAACAATGAGTCTAAGTCGCCTGAAGTTGGGGAGGTGAGATCTCCTCCTTCGTCAATTTCAGGTCCCAGCCAAAAAATAAGTTTGCCCATGGCAGCGGACTCCTTTTTAGATAGTCCTGATGATGAAGATGACTCTCTTTTTGGTCCTGTCACCACAAAAACCGTTTCTTCTACTAATCAAAATGCCGGAAAGAAGCTTGTTACTACAACTCCTGTCTCAGCAGCGCCAATACCAAATAAACCACCAGAGGATCGAAGACCATCTGTGATCCCCAAGAGGAATAATGATCCGCCGGCGTCCTATCGTTCATTTTTGGACAGCCCTGACGAAGATGATTCCCTGTTTAGTTCCGCCGAAAATAAGATGCCACCCATTCCAAAGAATTCTTCAGCAGATAAAGAACTTGCACTCCCGAAAGCTACTCCTCAAGTGCATCAAGAGGTGGAGAAGACTTTGAGTCTGCCAAAGGTGGCTAGCACATTTCTGGACAGCTCGGATGATGATGATTTCCTGTTTAGTCCAGCCAAGGCACCGATTCCGCAATCGAAATCTGCAGTTCCTGTTAAAGAGAAGGATTTCGAAAGAGTTCTACCAACTTCTTCTACGCTTCATAAAACCCAAGAGCCTCCAAAGGAACAACTTAAACCCAAGTCACAAGGTGTACCCAAACTGTTTGATGACAGCGACGATGATGACGATCTGTTTGCAAGTGCAGCCGTGTCAGCTGCTGCCTCCAGCAAGCCTGTCCAATCTAAGCAGCCAGCCAAACCAGCTGCCAGTTCTCTGTTCAGCAGCGACGAGGATGATGCAAAGGCGCCAGATAATACGCTCCCAAAGAAGAAGTTGCCCATAAAAACAACAACCAAAAGCCTCTTCAGCGACGATGACGACGACGATGATGATCTGTTTGGAGGAGGCAGCATGCGTAAAGCCAGCTCAGCCAAGAAGACTAAACCCATAGCACGGACAGTAACGAAACCGGCTCCGAGTAAAACTCCCACGGTTACAGCCACCATTCCCGATAGTATCAGCGATAATCCCTTGGCGGATCTGCTCGATGTTGAGTAAAAACACATAATTGCCTTTAATATCAAATATTTACAGTAGTCGACTGTCGATCAGAGTATTGTTATTCGTATCCCTAGAAACTATAATAAACGATGAATGTGTCAGTGTCGATAAGCGGTCGATTCTTAATTCTAAACATGGAGAAACGCAGTGAGCATGTTACGCGTAGATCGATGATTTAACCAGTGACTCTTTCTTCTCTTCTAACGGAATAACCATTAATTTAGAACCCCGATCAAGGATTTACTATTATTTTCCCGAAATATAAACATGGTATATGGGATTCCCGCAGTTAAACGTTAGTCTACGAACTGAAACTGAGTTAGTTTGTGGCTCTTTGGTCGTTATTCCGAGGAATCTCATTCTAGATCGAGCATCTCTTACAAATAGTGAGTTTAACCTAAGCTCTGACTGATATTCTACTTTGGATCTGGCTCCTCCGGCAGTGGCTCAGAGTGCTACGTCGCGGTACTTCCGGTAGTCGTCGGACTCGTTGCCCAGTGACAGCTTGCTGTTGGCCGTAATGTACGGATTGGCGTAGTTGGCATAGCCAAAGCCTCCGTAATACTGCAGCTGTTGGCTGTGGGCAGAGCCACGTCGCTGCAGCGGTTGTGCGAGGACAGTGCCGGCGAATCCGCCCGTGGAACTGCAGTTGGATGGCCTCCGGTAGATGCCACCAGCCTGTTGGTGGAGCATGTGCTGCTGCTGCTGCTGCTGGTGGAGCAACATGGCCAGGTAGTACTGCTGCTGCTGCGTGTAATTCTGTAGCAGATTATTCCCGTAGGCGTTAAGGTCGTTCTGCACCTTGCTGATCCCATCCAGGTTCTCCAGAGACACACAGTTGCGAGAGAGCTTGCCCGGCGGTGGCTGTTTGTGGCTGCCCCGAGGGCGATGGTGGTTTCTTTGCTGAACGGGTGGCGGTGTCAACTGCTTGGGCTCAATGGAGCAGTAAATGGGATCGTTGCTGGCCGAACCAATTAAGGAGGGCGGCGAGGGTCGGTGCGAGTCCTGCAGATTGTTCTTCAGATCATCAATGGTTATGTTAAAGTACTTTGCATTCTTGTCCTCCGTATCCAGGACATGACGGGGATTGTACATTCCGGGCAATGTGCAGCGCAGATCCATCAGAGACTGAGCGCGATGACCATTTGGTGCTACTCCAGACCCACCCCGTTGCATCATGGTGGCGTTATTAAATTGCTGCGCCAAAGCTGGTGCAAACATACTCGCGTTAAACTCGTTCTGGGAACCAAAAGCTTGACTTCCGCCGCACTGGTTATTTAGGCCCAGACCCGGGCCCAGGGGCAGCTTGTTGCCGCCAGTCTCGTCGCACAACTGGTAACCGGCATTCTCGAATCCACTCAGCCGCTGGCTGGAGCGCCGGGAGTCTGCTTTGGTCATAGGGACACTCGGAGCGGGCGTTTGGAGAGATAACCGCGTGGCCAGTCCCTGCAACTGGCTGAGCACCTGAGTCTCCCGTCGCCACCGAATGCCCGTGGGAATTACGCAGATCAAAGCGAAGCAGTTGATGATCAGGCGGATCAGGTAAGAGGTCAGCTCTGTCAAGCCATGTACCGACTGCAGACCCTGAAAGAGGATTAAATAAAAATATATGGGAAAAAGTTAAGTAAAATGTTGTTTCAGGTGAAGCATTCCCCTTAGGATCCTTTAATTTAATCAACTTACCCAGTGCTGCGTGGTCATGAGCATTACAAAGACCAGCTCCGGAATGGACAACAGCCCGATGATGCCCGACCAGGCAAAAAGGGGCCAGCACAAACCACTGACCAGGCCATGGATAAGGATCGTTGTGGCCACGAACATCACGAAATAGAGCGAACACAAGGTATATGCGGCAAAGGGCAGTTCTCCATGGGCCTCCAGTATCCAAGAAACCTCACACGAGAAGGCCCCCAGATAGACGATCTGCGCGTTGTGGGAAGAGTAGGAAGAGAAATGGAAATTAGCCGAGATTCGCAGAAGAAAAGCGAAAACATAAATCAGGCAATGGCAGACAAGCAATGTGGATGGATGCAAACATTCGTAAAAACCGGAGACAACTGTGCTCCGCAACCATCCATCAATCAATTAATGAGCTCCCACCTCTTCGTCTCCCCCTCAACGACCGACTGGCCTGTCGTCTGCTGCTGGCCTGTCATCTTGGCAACTGGCAACAAAAAAACGATAAAGTTTTTACATCTGGCACGATGAGCAAAAAAAAACGATTTCATTTCATTTTCACTTAATGGAGCAAATACGTTTTCACACTGATAACGGTAACGGACGGACATTCGGACGGAGAGAGAGAGATTTGGAGGAGATACTGAGATCTCCGTGTGGAGGTGATATACTCGAATATCACCCAATTCAAATCGAGTTACTTACCAGCAAAAGAACTGCCACCACGCAGCAGATAATGAATAGATTTGCCTTTATGAAGCGCTCCATAATGCGTTCGTTCCAAAAGTTTTGTATGCTATTGCCGTTGCCCGGGGGCCGCTTCTTCAATGAGGACGGCGACTGCTTTTCACTGGTCTTTTGATAATTCATTATATTCGTGTTTCAGTTTCGGTTGCGGTTGCGATTGCCCGTTGCGATTGCGGTTGTCGAAGACGGTACAGTGGAAGATATGTGCGTTCAGACAGGTGTGAGTGCGGTTTTCAAGAGAGAAATTATGCTGGCTAGCGGAAGGATGGTGTATATAGCTGGTGGCCTTGGTTCCCCTTCGAGGAGGAGGTCAGTGGTGTGTGAGGCGATGCGATGCGATGCGAAGAAGAGTTCTAGTTCTTGGTTTATGTTTGAATGGGTTTCGAGTCCAGACCGCGCTCTTGTGGGTTGAATGAAAGCGTTAAGCGGCCTAATTGAGCCGTGTCATGCTAGGCTGGTGCTGAAATGAGAATCCGAATGAGTGCCAAGCTTCTCCGATGAGTCCAGTTCGATACCCAAACAAAAGACTTGGGCAACGAACTTGTTTTTGGATGCTACACATACTACTAGCGAGCTCACAGCGTATCTAACACTGGGCTAACGGCTTGTTCCATATTATTAAGAAGATTTTCACTTTTCTACAACAAAAAAACCAAGTCAGTTCGCTGTTGTTTGGCTCCAAGCCGCAAAGAAAAAGGCAAATATTTGACTCTAAACAAACAGTGGAGCGTGCGCTCTGTTAGACAGAAGAGGAAGCTTCTGGTTAAATACTGACACTGTTTAACTGATGTCAGTTAACTGCTGACTTATGTCATGACAAATGAATTTGCTAGATTGGCAATTCCCAAATCAATTAATCAATTACACTAAGCTACAAAGTGGGAAGTGCTTCACTTATTTTTTAAACGATCTTTGATGTTGAATGATGACTTTGGAAAGCAATTTGCCTTCGTTTTAATGAAGCGATAAAGAGTTTATACTTATTAGAATACTTATTATCTAAAACTGAATGAGGTTAAAAGTTGTAGACTGAAAATACACCAAAGAAAGGGGAAGACAGGAAACTTAAGCAGATTAGACTAGAATCAACCATATATATATATACCTAATGAGAAAATAAGTTTGTGAAAAGCTTAAAATTATTTAAATTTCAACAAGCTCAAATTTCATTAAGTGCCCGCATTCGGGGCCACTCGGGGTTAGGAAAACCAACCAATTATCGCCTAAGGCTGTGTTGCCGAGTGTAAACAATTGAGACGGCTCGCCAACACATCACTCGGAGCCCAGTTAGCCGCTTAGTCGGATACGGCAATCTGCCCATAATGGACGGCGTCATCAAAATAGAGGCGACGAACTTGCTGTCAATGCCGTCAGCACGCAGGTGCGCCCAGCTCATCATTCTCTCTTCTGCTCATCGCGGTCTGCGCTAATCCACCTCGCGTGCGGCTGTGTGGAGGCGTCTCCTCATGGGTTGGGTGCTCCCCAAAAAGGAGCGACGCAATGCGACGTTACGCGCCGGATATGCGCACCTTAAAGTGTCAAGCAGTGACTTGCCCCATTGACATTCCGACGACGTTGCAAGTTACCCCCTAGCTGGGGCTCTTTCCTGTCCCGCTTTTGGCTTTCTTTTGCTGGCCGGAAAGAATTGCAAGTCAACTTTGCTTTTATTGCTAATTAGCTGGACAAACTGATTCTCGCTGGGCTGTCCGGTTTTCGGGGGCAGAGCTCTGTCTCTGTCGCTGGTGAAACGAGTTTTGGCGGAATTCGAATTGAGACTGCTCTCAGCTATTAGCATCCATTGCCGGGAAAAAGGTGGCAAGCGATTTCGCAGCGCCCTTGAGTGAATGCCACACCCATGCGGAGACCCCTTGCAAGTTACGAAATTATGCAGATCCGAGCATAATTTCTGTGAACCTCGTGTGACCGAAAAATGCGAGCAGAGTTTCAAAATATTTATTTCTGTTTTTTGCATTGTGTTCCCCACACCGCTGCGGGCAATTAAATTAATTTAATTTCGTTATTGTTGGTCGCATTTATATGCATTCGCTGTGTGTCTGCATGACGAGTTCAATAGCATAAGTGCAACACAATGGACGCGGGGCAGGGGTAAAGTGAATGCATGAATAAACACAACAATGCAATGGCGGGGCAAAGTTATGCAAATTGTTGTTATGAAGTCGGTGTAAATCGGAATGGAATCGAAATGAATAGCCGCCCAATGCGTTACCGTTATAGTTATGCTGTGCGTTTCAAAATGCAATCATCTATCTATATCAGGCATATGTATCGATGCGCTGTAAAGCCTACCTTTCACTTCGCATTATTATTATTATTGTTATTATTATTATTGTTGTTGTTGTTATGGCAAGCAGTTACACTAGGCAGAAGAGGAGATACCAAAAAAAAATAAGTGAACAATAAGCGCGGATCGTAGAAATTATCAGTCAAGCAAGAAACGATTTCTCAGCGGCGACGACAACGACGCACACTCACGGGGCCACCAAATTGTTCAGCGTTGAGTCATGCCACCAGTATAGGTTCGTTCATATGTGGTAGGAACGGCTCTCGAAATTGTCGCTCATGCAAATTGTGTCGCCCGACTCCGAGGGAAGCTTTAATGGGCCATATAACACCGCACACAACAACAACACCGCTAAGGAGTGGTTCTTGGCACTTTTACTGCTCGCACAAATTGAATAAAGCCGGGAGAGAACTCGTTTGGATCATCGCGCAAAAGCGAGATGCTTTAATTGTTATTTAATTGTACAACGGTTAGGCCACAGCAGAAGCACCAGCACCAGGTCAAGCCATCAAGTCAAAGTTGACGAACGTGAGAATCGCGTCTAGATAGATATGCCCGTCTTTGGGTCACTCACTCACTCGCACTCGTGAAAAAGCCGTAACATACGCCGAGCGCTAACGGTACGCTTTTCAAGTTGGCGCGCTTACAAACAGTTAAAAGTGAAATTCGAATGACTGAGGAAACGAACTGCGTTCGCCGAACGATCTCTGCGAGCACCGCGCCAGCTGAGCGAGCGCTACGACGTCTGTTTGGCAACTGAAGAGCGCTTCCAGCCCGAAAGCCTCTAGCCAAGCTTGAGCTCTGCCCTGGCTCTGTCGTTTGTTGATTTACATTTTTCTGTGCTTGGTTTCGTTTATTTTTCGCTGCCGCTGCCGCCGTGCAGCAAGTTCACTCGCCCTGCCTCCTGGTTCAACAATTAAATCTTAATTTCTAACTGGCAATGATGCTCTCGGCGACTGCGTGTGCGGGGGAACCCTAACATTTGCATAATTTGATGGCAAAGCAACAAAAAAATAAACAAAGGCCAGACAAAAATGAGGCCTAACGGTCATACTTTTGTTTTGGGCCAGCTTTTGCGCCTGATAACAAATGGTTTTGGCCGCTGAGGCAGCAGCTGCTTGTTCTAATTAAAGCTCGACGGGGTTTCTTTTCTTTTTTTATCTCGTTTTCGTTTATTCAATATTCAATTTGTGAGTGTTGTTTCTTTACTAGCTATTGTGCCTTTGATATATGTATGCATGTTTGTGTGTAATTCTTATGGTGTTTTCCCCCTTTCTTTGGGGTAAATTAAATTATAATATGGAATTCAAATGGCAACTCAAATTGGTTTCAATTCCACTCAGTCTCTGGCTATCTAAGGGTAACGCAATCAGTTGGCTTTCATGGTTTTTAAATGCCTAGCTAATAGCTAATAGCTTCAGGATTGTTTTTGGGCAACTTTAAGTGTGTGTGTAAAACTAATCTTTGACATCAACGCCAATCAAATTATTCTTGCTCCTCGACATTGGCAGGAGCAGCAGCTCCATTCTGTTCGGGAGGTTCAGCAGGAGCGCAGCTATCCAGCACTGCGCCCAGCTGTCCAATGCGCTTAATCTGCTCCATTAGATCGGCTATCTCGGGCGTGCAGTTGCGGAACTTTCTCAAAAAGGTGTAGCCACGCAGCATCTCATTGTCCAGCACGCATCTGTGGATAAGGATTTATTAGCCTTTTGCCTTAAATATAGAACTAGCAACAGATCTACTTACATTAGGGCCGCCGCTGCGTAGTTGCCTGTCCCCTCCAGCTGCTCCAGCCAACGATTTATAATGGTTTTTATTATCGGATCCGTTGCGGGCAAGCATATGCGAGCATGCACCAGAGCCTCCTTGTAATACTCATTGGCCAGGAAGAGCTCAATGGCTTCCTTCTGCATTCCCAAGCTAAGAAGGTACGTGGCTGCGTGCATGATGTAGCCGTTTTCCTCCATCTGCTTGGCATACACGCGGCAGCAGTCCTGCCAGAGTCTGAACAGAAAAAGCATATATAGAGAATGAAGCTGTTCAATGATAAGAGCTAAAGAACTTACGCAAATGACACCGAAGGAGCTACGGATAGATGCCACTCCGTAAGCGTCTTCTTGGCCATATGTTCCTCCAGTTCTTCACGCAACTTGAACGTGGATATGACTAGAGAAAGGGGGGATATGTCCTTCGTGTTTGACTGCTTAAGGTTGTTCACTGAAAGATGATTTAAATAAAAAACTTGCAATCAAAGAAGATCTAAATTCTGTAAATTCATCTTACATTCAATTGAAATGAGCTTCTTGGCCGTCACTTTGGTACTAAATAGCTTCGACATAAGCACTGACTGGTCGATCTTAGCGGCATCTTCGGTGAGAACAATGGCCAGCTTCTCAAGGGCGCTCTTGTTGAGCTCCTTACCGGCGAGGTAGAGACAGGTGCGGGAATGCTGTGGGTTAAGAAATTATTAGAATTATCTTATGTTGTTGAGTGAATCTTCTAAATACTTACAACAAGCAAACTTTCGGGCGGGTTTTTGGACTCTAATTCCTTGCACTTCAAGCACTCCTTTGTTGTATTCACATGTGGCTTCTTGTCCAGGCTAAGTGACTCCAGCATGTCCTCCACAGGAGTCTCATGGTCTAGTGATTCCTTAGCTGGATTCTCCTTCGATGGTGCATCTTTTTCCTTTTCCTTGTTGGCCGCCTCAGCTTCGTGCCTAGCTTCCACTTTGCGTTGGTTGCGCCGCTCTTTCCTCTTATCCGTCTTTTTGAAAGGCTGAGCATAGGGCATGTTTAGGGACTTGCTGGCCCACTTAACATTGAGCAACGCATCCACCTTGGAGCAGATGGTTGTATCATTATTGGCCAAGGCACTTTTGATGTCTATCAGTTCCAAAGAGATCGCCTTGCCCGAAGACATGATGATGTTGTCGTTGGAGGGCAAAAACATGCCGCACCACATGGGGCAGTGGTAAGTGATGGTCAGTGGTGGTTTCGCCGGCTCATCAGTGTTCCACATACACACCTTGCCTTCGATGTGGAAGGAGAGAAGGATGTTGACTTTGCAGTGACTCCACCTTAGCGAAGTCACCGACGCCTTCTCTGCATTGGCCGTGAATGTGTGCTTCGTTGTCCAGTTGCGATCCGCCGGCTCGAACTCCATTATGTATATAAACTTATCGTTGCCTGCCACAGCGAATCTATTATTGTCCAAGGGACTCCAGACAATATCGCACACATAACGCGACAGCAAGGCAGACTGACGGATGAACGGACTCCAAGAATGGCCGGTTCCACTGATGCGTTCATGCAGCTGCAACATACCATCATCGGTGCCAATGAATAGAAACGATCCGCGTACGCTGAGGTAGCTGGGCCGCGGGATATGGTTTAGCATATAAGGTTCTGGAAAAGGAATGAAATAAAATAAAAGGCTTTACAAACAAGAATTCATTTACAAAGATCTTTAAATATAAACAGCCCATTGTTGTTTTTAATTAAATTTGTAAGGTAATTGTGGGACCATTTTAATTGTGGAAGCAAATGATTAACTCAATAAGAGCACCAACGTTGGACTTCCATTTTACAAAACTGAAAAGCTCTCAGGTAGGTTTGTTACTGGTAACCAGCAGTAACCAAAAATAACAAATCAACCAGTCACATAGCTTTTACAGACAAGTTTGCCCCTGAAATAAATTATTCGTTCGGTTTTTTGCTGACAAATTGTTAAAATGCCGAGACACAGGACACTGGTGGACATTGGCCATCGCATCATGAGGCGCTTCCAACAACTGGACCTGGATGTGGGCGAGGAATTCGTTGTCTTCGTAGTTCACCTGCTGGCCAGGGATTTGCGTCGCGGTCTACTCAAAACAGATCTGGACAAGCCCACTGCCTGTGCCATTAATGCGTTTGTAAACAGCATTGTGGATAGCTACGTAGATCCCAAGGATTGCACCATGGCGAACATGAAGATGTCATGGGTAATGAAGAAGGGTCTGTCCATCGATTTGCAGTATGTCAAAAGGGAATATGAGGAGAGGTTTCAAAGGGAGTTGGAGCTGCTCATAAATGACATTCTTCAGTATCCCGAAACCTGCAACAAGCTGCAGCTGGACCAGCTGTTCGCCAAGATGCAGGTTTTCATCGTTGCCTGCTATAACTTGGGCTCGCCCAAGAACCATGTGCTGCTCAAGCTAACGGCCCAGGCGCTGAACAGCGTTATCGGACGCAGTGATTTGCAGAATTATGTTCTGAAGAAAAAATATCACCGACTTGAGTACTTGCAGCGATTGGCAGCTACGGTGGGTGGCATTGTGATCTACAACAACGATGGTCCTGATGGAGATCGGGAGAATGTGAGAAGTGGTGAGTGAAATAACTTTTTACAAGACTTATTGAAAGCGATACAAAAAAATTAACAACTGTTTTAGTGGTTGATGATCTTGAAATGGCCCAAAAAAACACAGATGCCGCCTTTAAAGCCAGCATGGATCAGGCAGTCCATATGCGATCCCTTTGCCAAGCGACCGTCGATGAGCTGATTCATATTGATCACAAGGACGAGACCCTCACCTACCGGGTGCCACTGGAGCACATGGATCGTCTGAATCAGTTCACCTTGACCTATTTCATGCAACATCGATGTCTGACCACCCTGTACGAAAGCTACCAGAGGACTGTGTACCTGATCGAGGTGGAACAGAAGCGCTACAACTGCGTGGTGGCCAAGATAAATGAAGCGCTGTCCATGCGCACCGCCATTGATTCCGAACTGATCTTTGTAAGGGATTTATATTCTGTAACTTGCTTTGTTTTAAGTTTTAACCTTTAATCCCTTCCTCTAGCCGCACTTTGTGTATTTGTCGCAGGTGTGGGGCAATCTCAACAACTATCTTAGTCACATTGTCGAGTTGAACAAGCTAAGGGAGCAGGTGGAGGCGCTGGTTGTTGATGATTTGATGAACACGGCCAAGAATACTATTAGCGAATTGCAGGCGCTGAGCAAACGCATCAAAAAACCAAAGATATGTCCTTTTGAGGAGAAAATGGATGCCGTAAAGGACCTACAGACCGATGCAAACTTTTGCAACTTGGCCAAGGCGGACATAAAGGAGTTCTGCTCTTTAGCTCTGACTGTTACGAATGGCTTGCTGCTGCCGGCCCAAGTGACCAGGAAACTGTGCTCCAATGTGGACATAACCTTTGGCTTTCGGGATCCCAAGTACGCTCGGTTTGCTGAGCTTCGCTTTGAACCTTTCATCGTCGCACTTCGGAAGGTTATCTTCAACAGCGCCAATTTGGCACTGCTCTTCAAGCTGGATGATGATCTCATAGCCCAGGAGCTGCAGGATCTCATTGTGGAGCCTCCAAAACAAAGTGATTTCAATGGTCAAACGGAAATGGTCATTACCAACGACCTGTCGCCGTCCAATTGGATCAACGTTACGTGGAATGCATGGGACTACCACAGGGAAACCATTCACTTGGCCAACATCCGCAAGCGGCAGACCCACGATACGCAGACCAAGGTCAGCTATGGGCAGCGAAACGCCATGAATCAAACCTACAACACTCGACAGCATATGCAATGAATAGGGTTCAAACTCACCGCCCGTCGATTTGTCCAAGTCGAAGATGCCGAGCTGGCGATTAACGATGAAGTAGATGTAGTGGTCCTGCCAGACCAGGGAGTATACTTCCTTCTTATGTGGTGTCTTCAACACGGTCTTAATCCTCATGCTCTCCACATCAAGGATGCCCACCTATTTTTCGCATTTAATAATATATATTGCTGTTAGACTCTGAAGTAAATGTAGTTAATAAAGCAACAGCTTACGGTTCCATCAAATGTTCCAAAGGCCAGTTGCAGACTGTCGGGACTCCAGGCCAGGGTGTACACATTATTGTTGACATGCACGCTATCGATGGGAAGGCAGCTGGTCGAGAGCTTTGAAATGTCAAAGATGGCAATGCGGCGGTCAGAGCAACCCAAAGCAATTCTGCAAAAAAAGAAAATTAGTTCTTATTATTTATTCTTATTAGAAATTATGTCAAGCGCTCACTTGTTCATATCATCGGGACACTCGGCCATTGCGCGCACCCCGAGAGACACTGTGCCATAGGTAGCGCTCACTTGGCCAGTTTGAGGCTTCATCGTGACAATCTGGCGATTGTTTTTGCACAACCAAATCTCCTTGTTGTTGGGTTGACAGGCGAACGTAAAAATATCTTGTTCTTTGCAGCTGTGGACTCGATCCCTGTTGACTTTGTAGCGCAGCATCTTGCGGTCGAACTCCAGGGACCAGAAGAACAACTGATTCCGACTGAGCGTCACTATGGTATCGCTATTCAACCAACATACGTTGTTGAGCTTGCCCGTTGCCTTGCTCTTGCTGTAGTTTCTCCCGGAATGCGCTCCCGTGTTCGCGTTCCAGATCATCATCACCTCGTTTCCATCAATGGAGGCTAGCAGCGTATCGGGTCGCGTGGTTACTGTTGAGCTTAGGGTTTCGGCACTGCCAGCAGCTGTGACTTGGAGATTGCTCGGCGGCTCTGGCTTGGCCTGAGGGGTTTCTGAGGCATGGACCTCTGCCTGGTGGTAGATGTGATGCAGCACCTCGCGCTTGGGCTTTGCAGCCTCTCCATCGACAATTACAGCGTCGTCGCTGGAGGAACTGTATTGAATGACCTCCAGACTACCTTCGGTTGAGTCGCTAATATCCTGTCGATTGCTGGCGCTGCTAGCATCGCTCAGCGGCCCCGAGGGCTTCGTGGGTTCGCAATCGTTCAAGGTGACTTCTACGTGCTCAACGCTATCCTCCTGACTGTGCGCCAACAGGTCCGCCTTCATGTTCTCGCAGGCTTCGACGTAATCGAGGGCAGCGGTACTGGTTGGCTTCTCCAGCCCAACGAAGCCATCTTCGGAAGATTTGCGCCGCTCTGCAGTGGGTGCCCCGAACTCACCCTCCAAATGATCGAAATTGTAAATGTCGAACATATCGTCGGACTCGGCGGCCCGGGACTTTACCAACGGTGGTGGTTTCGGCTTGGCCTTTTTCTCCTCCTCCTTGCCATTGCGACTGCGCCACTGCTCAGCTCTCGAGGTCAGCTCATTGAGGTTCTCCTCAACCGGAGCGTTCACTTCATTCCAGGACAGCCCGCAGATGGGTGCCTTATGGTTACTGAACTTGTAGACGACGCCCATTTTGAGCAAGTCACATATCAGAACGTTTCCCATGGCCGTTCCCACGGCAAATTGGTTGTTGTTGAAGGGAGAAGCGCGCAGCTGGGTGAGCTGGTGGTTCCGTGGCGACAGGAACGTCGGCCGGCGGCAGTATGAGTTTGAGGCGACGCAAAAGATAACCAGGTCGCTGGCATCTATTGACAGTATGTTCCCGTTGGCCATGTAGCTCATCAGCACGGAGCTGGTGGTGTGGTGGGCCGATCGCGCGTCGCGCGCCTCCTGCTGATGCTGGTGGGCCTTGTGCCCGATGACTGCCTCGCCCAGAAGGCAGTCCCAGACCTGCACGCTCAGGTCATCGCCGACTATGGCGAACGGCTTGCTCGGGTTGCCCCACATGGGGCTCACGTCGAGGGCCAGGATGTTGATGCGCGTCGACATGGTCGCCACCTGAACCTGCTCATTGCCACATGACGGCGGAGCCGCTATGTAGTTAATGCAGCGCAAGCCGGCGTAGAGCAAGCCCCCATCGGGAGCAGCCGCCGCCAGGGCTACGCTGGCCGGTGGAGCGGGCACATTCTGGTAAGTTACCTGCGGGTTCATGGCGAGGAATCCGAACTCAAGATAAACAGAATTAAACACAGCTTCCCGCTTACATTTGGCGTCAAAATTTTTTTACGCCCGCTATAAAGCTTTGCCATAGAGGTGCAGAAATCATCGATGGAAACATCGATACCTCGTTGATGTTTTGGAAAAATTAAAATACATTTTTAAGATGGATGAGTTCTCAAACCGTAAAGTACTTGAAAAAAAAAAAATGCGTTAGTTCATAAATATTTTAATTTTATATTTAAAATTTTTGAAATTAAAGGTGCAACAAAAAAAAAAAAACGAAGCGGCATTCACCCAAAGTGTGGCAGCATTTTAAAAAACATCAGGACCCGTCTCAAGGCAGACGCCGTAGATAAATTAAAATTTTACAAATAAAAATTATAAAATCTTCAAAAAATATTTAAGATTGCTAGCATTTAAGTTTTAAGTCTAATCTCATGAGATTATGTTTTCTTTGAGTTATGATAAATTCTGAATATATTCTTCTTTGGTTATTTTTAGTACAAATTTTGCTTCGAATTTAAATTGATATTCAATTTTTTTTAAGGTTTTTCGATGTATTTTGAAAACATCGAAGAAATGTCACCTCTACTCTACCCCTTTGTCAACATTGCCATTCCGTTAGTATACCACTCGTTTTCCAACACTACTTAAAGTTTTGTGTGAATGGCCACCAGCAGGTAGATAAGAAGAAGCGCACAATAACAACGCAAAAAGAAAACTCCAGAAAAAAGCAAGTCTCGCTCAAAAAACAAAGGAAAATCAACAAACAATGGATGCTAAACGCGAGAGAAAGTCGTCTTTGGTATGAAAATTGAAACCCTGTTAAAAGAAGAAAGAAAACTCTGATAGAAGTACGATTTTCAGGCCCCACTTTCGCCGTGTCCCATTCCGGACATCACGGATGACGACTTGGTCAGCATCTCGGTGCGGGACCTCAACCGGACACTGAAGATGCGCGGCCTGAACCGGGAGGAGATCGTGCGGATGAAGCAGCGGCGGCGCACGCTTAAAAACCGGGGCTACGCCGCCAGTTGCCGCATCAAGCGGATCGAGCAGAAGGACGAGCTGGAAACCAAGAAGTCCTACGAGTGGACGGAGTTGGAGCAGATGCACGAAGACAACGAGCAGATCCGGCGCGAGGTGGGCAACTGGAAGAACAAGTACAAGGCCCTGCTGCAGTTTGCTATCCAGAACGAGATCCCAATTCCCGCCGAACTGGAGGGGCACTGATTCGATCCGACTGGCCACCTGTCACATTCCTTTTCCACTCAAAATTCAAATAAACGTAAATAAAAATAATAAAACACCTGTAACTAAAGTACAATAACTGGATAATTACCCTGTATATCGGCCGCAATAAAGAGAAACTTCAGTATACGCAAGATATAGCCTCTACACCCTATTTTGCCAGCATAAACAAAGCCCGTGTCGGCGTTCCCTGCGAATGCCTAACGAGCCGGGGCGCACAAAAACAACCAAACGCGGGTTATGTATTAACGTCAACAGCTTCTACGTTCCGTTCTGCCAAGCAAAATCAGGGCTAGGCTAACATAGCCCCAACCAGGTGTCCGGTTTCCCCACAGACAGATTTGCAGGCCCTCCGACAGACCCACTGACGCCGCTACAGGCGCCTCCCGACACATGGCCTTTCGCTTCTTTGGCAAATCCCTGCTCTACGGGCTGCCCCTGGGCATTACGTTCCTCGACTGCGTGGGCTATGTGGCCCGGGTGGAGGGTGAGTCCCAGTTATATAGATATATGTGCTCCCGTTTCATTGTTTGATCCTTAAAGGAATTTCCATGCAGCCGGCGCTGAATCCGGTGGCAGAAGAACGGGACTACGTCTTCCTCCTGCGCTGGGGCACGCACAACAGCCAATTGGAACGCGGCGACATAATTTCCCTCATCTCCCCCAAGGATCCCGGCCAGAAGATCATTAAGCGCGTGGTGGGACTGCAGGGCGATGTAGTGTCCACGCTGGGCTACAAGCAGGAGGTTGTGCGCGTTCCCGAGGGCCATTGCTGGGTGGAGGGCGATCACACCGGCCACTCGATGGACAGCAATACATTTGGACCGGTGGCCTTGGGTTTAATGTCAGCACGAGCGGTGGCCATTGTCTGGCCGCCGGATCGTTGGCAGGTGCTGCACAACGAGCTGCCGCGCCGCCGGAGACCCATCCAGGCGGCCAAGGGCAACTATTACAACTAGACTGACCAACCGTCGGGGGAGCCAGCTCTGCACCGAGAATAGTTCCAATTGTGTATATATACATATGTTCAAAAGCCACCATACAGGCATATATATTTTATAAATAATTGTGTTCCCCGCGAGCGAGGCACATAGGACGTTCTAAATTATAAATTAAAGTAAAAAGCCAAAGAATCATGTTTACATCTTTTCATTTGAGTTTTGACTAATTGTCCTCAAGCTTCGATGCGAATTGTTTTAACTCAAAATGCGAGTCCTGGGCATCGCAATTTATTTTATAACTATGGAAAACTATAAACTGTTTAAAGAATTCAACATTATTTCCAATTATGATTTTGTAGGGAATAAAAAAATGTAAATAACATATAAAGAAACACATGTATTCTAAAGGATTTTCCGCGACCGGATTCCAAATTCCTCCATTATGGCCACGGTTTGCTTCAGCGCCACTCCTGCTCTTACTATCTCATAGTAACCTGGAGTGGCCAGGTCAACCACCGTGGAGGCCAGACGTCGCTCCTCCGTGAGACCAATTTGGCCGGCATCGAAGACAGCCCCCAATTGGGGCCAGAGTGAGCGGAACTCTGAAACCTGCAGACTGCTGGGCGCACTGGACCTGTTGGCGCTGGTCAGGGCCAACGGCTGTTCGTGCCACACGGCGCACAGGTCACGCATGAACCGAAAGTCTGGAATACGTATGCCGATCTTGGAGGTGCTGGGATTGAGGAACCTATTGCTCAGCGCGGGCGTCCGCTCGATCACGATGGTCAGGGGGCCCGGGAGCAAACGAGTTAGCAGCTCGTCGCTGAGGTGGGTAGCCTGGCCAAAGCGACGAAGGGCGGCGTTGTTATGTACGCAGATGGCCACTGGCTTGTGCTCGTCCCTGCCCTTGATCTCGTAGAGACGTTGGATGGCCTGCTCGTTGTTCGCATCGCAGGCCAAGCCGTAAACGGTGTCTGTGGGTAGGCCAATTACCTGGCCGCTCAGCAGACAGTGGCGGGCCAGCTGGAGGGCTGATCCGTCACCGATTGGGCATACGGGAGTCTCTGCCTTGTCCTTCGACTGCGGCTGCATTGTGGTGGACTTAGGGCGGGCCTGTTGCCCTAGGAGGCGTCTGATGAGCAGTGCCGGTGTGTGGCGCATTAGTCTCGCCAGTTGTGACCGCACTCGTGGTTGCAGCACTTGTAGAACGTGGTCATGGGCTCGTCCGCAGACCGTGTTTGGATCTGCATGAAGTACGCCCGCTTGTGGCTGCACGACGGGCACTCGGCGTCTGTCGAGTCCACGTTCTCCCACGCCGCCTTGCCGCCCAGAACGTGGTCAACCTCCTGCAGTTGCAGAATAGAGCAATATTATTAAAAATTTCAATGAAATTGCATCATCTCACATACCTTGAGGCGGGGAAAGGTCTTGGTCGAGATCTTGCGCTTGATCTTCGATATGTACGGGCAGGTGTTGCAGGTGAACCGGTGGCAGTTGGTGTCCTCCTCGATAATCAGTATATTGCCGCACGAAGGGCAGAAAAACAACATAATTGTTGTTCACCGGTTTGAGTTTCGAGCACGTTGCAAAGTTGCAACATCGGTGGCAGCTGGTCACACTTCTCAAGGCACCAGTGTTGGCAAGTATGACCACGCTTATAAGCTAGATTCTAAGCAAAAATAAGCTAAATAGAAAATATATAAATGCTGAAAAACAAGCTATACAAAATACGAAAATATATACATTATTATTTTCCCAATTTAATTTAATTTATCAAATATTCAGCCTATTTTTGCTCAGAAATTAGAGTGGTCATAATTTGGCAGCACTGCATTAGTGTGACCGTTAAATATATAAAAAATGTACTAATAAGTTACAGCGTAAGGTCACATCTTTCAATCTTGGTCTTTCCGCGATTTTTTTGCAAAACAATTGTAAAAATAAACAAATAGTATCCAGATTTTACGGTTAAAGTTAGTGAATCTCTATAAATAAAGCAACATGTCGGCCGATGTGCGTGATATCCTGGACATGGAGCGTGCTAACACGCCGGAAGTGACGAGGGATTCCTTTCTGGCCACCAAGAAGCGCAACTTTGAGCGGTAAACAAACAATTTCCTTGGAATCGAGGGTTTCAATTAATACGTCCGACTTTTCACAGCACCAAGAACGCCTCCCGCCGTCCCGAGGGCATGCACCGCGAGGTGTTCGCCCTGCTCTACACAGACAAGAAGGATGCTCCACCTCTGCTGCCCACGGACACGGCTCTGGGCATTGGCGCCGGCTACAAGCAGGCAAAGGCGCGGCTGGGCATGAAGAAGGTGCGCAAGTGGGAGTGGGCACCGTTCTGTAACCCGGCGCGTAACGATTCCGCTGTCTTTCATCACTGGAAGCGTGTCAGCGACAATTCGACGGACTATCCCTTCGCCAGGTTCAACAAACAGGTGGAGATCCCCTCCTACACCATGACAGAGTACAATGCCCACTTAAGGAACAACATCAGCAACTGGAGCAAGGTGCAGACTGACCACCTGTTCGATTTGGCAAGGCGGTAAGCTCGGTTTGCGCCCAATATTTCAAAGAGTATTATAAGAACTCCCTTTCTCAGGTTCGACCTCCGTTTCATTGTGATGGCGGATCGCTGGAACCACCAGCAGCATGGCGCCAAGACAGTGGAGGAGCTCAAGGAACGCTACTACGAAGTGGTGGCTCTGCTGGCCAAGGCCAAAAATCAGACTAGCGATAAGAAGGTATTCACATATGACGCCGAGCACGAGCGTCGCCGCAAGGAGCAGCTGGAAAAGCTGTTCAAGCGTAACCGCCAGCAAGTGGAGGAGGAGCAAATGCTTATTAATGAGATGAAGAAAATTGAGGCCCGCAAAAAGGAGCGGGAACGCAAGACGCAGGACCTGCAGAAGCTCATCTCGCAAGCTGACCAGCAGAATGAGCACGCCTCCAACACGCCCAGTACGCGCAAGTACGAGAAGAAGCTGCATAAGAAGAAGGTCCATCCCCAGCCGCGACCCTCCAAGGTGGACTCGGTGGTTAACGCCATCGAGATTGGCAGCAGCGGCATCAAGTTCGCTGACCTGCGTGGCTCCGGTGTCTCGCTGCGCTCGCAAAAGATGAAGTTACCGGCCAACATTGGCCAGCGAAAGGTTAAGGCACTCGAGCAGGCCATCCAGGAGTTCAAAGTTGGTGAGTTGTAACGAAACGACAAAGACTTTCGCTTGCCGACGCTAATTGTTCGGTGCACTTTGAAGATCCCGCGCCGCCGCCCACTGAGGAAATATGCACCTCCTTCAACGAGCTGCGTTCCGACATGGTATTGCTCTGCGAGCTGCGCACAGCGTTGTCCACCTGCGTCTACGAAATGGAGAGCCTCAAGCATCAGTATGAAGCCGCCTGTCCGGGCAAGGTGGGTGTCCACTGTCCAAGTTTACAAGTATGTTGTTTGATTTCTGATTTCTTCTTCTAATCCCCAGACACTCAACATCCCGCCCTCGCTGGTGCCCATCAAGACCGAGGCCCTGGACAATCCCTCAAATTAATTAAGTTAACGCGGCCCGCTACCCCACACAGAGTGAGAGGAGAGGGAGAGAGAGAGATTCTCCAGACGCCGAAGAGTGTGTGCGGCGTGCTAATCATTGTAACCCGTTTTCCTTTATTCCATATTTGTGCATTTGCGCTACTCCCAGTCCGCTTGGGGAAATAAATGGATAAACAAGAAAATTGTTTTGCGGCACACTCGATGTGAAAATCAAATAGCCCACGGCCAGCGGTGGCCAAGCCACCGAGCAGATGCCATGTCGAGTGTGAGAACTTTTTCCCGACCATTTGGCCGTTCGTTCGGCCGTGATTTATTTTCCAGCTAGCCGTGTGCTCTGTTAGTGGCTCGTATTTGGGTTAGGCAAGCAGCCACAGTCGCACAACACCATGGGATGCGATCTTTGGCGAACCGAAAAGGAGAGAATCGAACTGGGCTGAGCGCGCTGATATGTTCAATTCGATGCCTGCCCACACAATTCGGATATACAGATGCAGAGGCGGAGGCGGCGTCTCCCATTCATCGGGACCAGTATTTGTGAATGAACCGAATGCGAAGGCAAACACTCAGACAGACACACTCACACACAACACCCATACGAAGGTAAATGTAAAGCGGGATGCGGAGGAGCGCCGAGGGAGAGACGGTGGAAAACGCATATGAAATCATTCTGTTGGCGGCGGCTCGACCTGCCTTACCTGAGCGTAGGCCGCTCAGTCGAGTTTCAGACGTCGTCGGGTCCAGTTCGTTAGCGCTACCTCGTCGTCTCTCTCTTTCTGTGAGTGTGTGCAATTGTCGGTGGTTCTCTGCCTCACCTGGCCGCATGCAACCCGAAAACAAAGTTCGTCTGAGCGAGCGGCAAATGTGAAAATGCAAATTTGACCATACTCGAGAGTTGGTTGTCGGTGGAATTACCTCGCGCAGCGCGCTACCTGGCATTCCTCGGTCACAGTCATCGTCATTCATCCCTCCAGAATCTCTGGGAATCCTGGCCGCAGGGGGGCAAGGCGCGTAAACACATCAACAGAGTCGGACTCGCATCCGTTTCCGGTTCTTTCAGTTCTGTTGATTGTTCCCTTACACATACTTGCAGTCGACAGTCGTCGTCGGTAGTTTTTCATGAATGAAATTTTAATTTTATGAGTGCGCGAGTGTGTGTGCATGTCCAGTCACAGTACTAGCCCGAACTCCAGCGGTGTCAACTGACGGTGCCTTCCGATCGCATTGTCGACGCTGCCGGGGCGTCAGTGCACCGTAAAGATCTTTATCGCATTTTAAATACGTTCTGGAGCAGAAGGCAGAAGGCAAGACCCGGCCGGCAGGCAGGCAGGCAGGTAGACGGCAAGCGAGCCAGGTTAATGCGGTTTATTGTTCTATGAACGCTGGCTGGCACCGCTCTCTGTTTAAGTTTCGCACGCTGATAAAGAGGAGCAGCGACAACATCGAACGCACGGACTTCGCCCTGGCCATCAAGATGTGGCCGAAGCTCAGGTGAGTGAGTCTCTGGCCCAATTCGCTGGGCAAATAAACATTTATGTGTGTGCTCTAGATGGGCCCAGCAGACAATGAAGCGGACCTAAGCGGATGGATCCGACAAATGTCCGCTAAAAATATTAAATACGGACAAAGAATCGGAATTTCAGCATTAGGTTCGCTAAATGCTCAAAAACGGACACTTAAACGGAGGACACTCGGAACTATTGCGTCCCTCGTAAAATGGCCGATTTAGTCTCGCTGACGGACACTAAAACGTACAGTGAGCGGGCAAAAAGCGGATTTACCGCATTGGGCTCGCCTAATTATTAAAATCTGACCCGAAACCGGACGCTAAAAGGGTCGAGCACTGCCGAAAGGGTGTAATTGAGTATTTTGCAAGAACGTTTTGGGTGTTGCACTGATCGGTCGCAGGTCATTTTTTGTTTACACACATTTTACCAGCAACCCTTTTTATTTTGGGTTTATCTTATTATTTTTTGCATGCTCTTACAACCGTTATGAGTGCGCCAGCGAAATTTCTAGAAATCGGCAACTGTTCTCCGGATTCCTTTTTTGCTTCATTTCTTCTTTGT
>VNJR01006723.1:0-15248 GCA_008042585.1 Drosophila punjabiensis
TGTATTTTTTTAGAAATATTAGTGCACATATACTTACATATATGAGCTATGTGTTTTGTGTTGTGAAATGTCCACAGTTGTTGTGAAATTGTTTTAGTTTCGTGTTAAAGTCAAATATTAAAATCTTACTTAAAATGTAATACAAAAATATGTATATTTTTCTTTTCTATATAGAAAAACTATTGAAATCATCCGATTTCAATGAAACTTTTAAAATTAAGATAAAATGGCATTATCTCGTAGTATTAAAAGTTTTGTGAACATATCTCGAAAATTTCTACGTTTTTCATATGAAAGCTATGTTGTAGTTTCCCGATTCCTAAAATGTGTATCCTATAAAAAAAAAACTACGATTAGTGAAATTTCAAGTCGATACCTTTTATGACTAAGGAGTTATTCATTTTGGCCCAGAAAAGTGGTCGGTTGAACCACAGTGTTTTGTACTAAAATAGAGAAATAACAAGAAATGAAGCTAACTTCGACTCCCGAAGTTTTTATACTCTTGCAGGTTCTAATTGTATCGATTAAAATCTATTCCAATATAATATAAAACAAGAAAGGAAGCTAACTTCGGCACGCCTAAGTTGGTATACCCTTGCAGATCCCAATAAATTATAATATAAACTACTTTCATATTCATACAATTTTTACAGTTTTAAATATTTTTACATTTTTACATGTGAGGTAACATTTAATTTTTCTCCACATTTACCTATCGTTTGTATGATAGCTATATGATAGTCGTCCGATTTTTATAAAATCAAATTTGAAAATCTAAAACAATATATAAAGCTCATAACCGAGAGTTGATCAAGATATGTTTAAAAACAGTGAAGTTAGAATTTTTTTTCCACAAATTAGTCGTCATCTAGCCTTCAAAGCGTACGGACTTGCCATTATCGCTATGTTGTGTGCCGAGTGTAATTAAGAAGTTTCGGCATCCCAGCTCCGCTCCACGGAGGCTGTTCGCTGCGCTTCTCTCTGCCGTCGCGTCTGTCATAGTCCCTGCGTGGATTTGCCTGCTGATGCGATCAATATCTTACTCAATCCGAATATACAGTGGCAGTGCGATGGCAGTGTTATTGCCAATGACTCCCATTCGAAAATTGATGAACTCGATTCTAAAATAAAAAATCTAGAGTGCTTGTACCAGCAACTAAATGCCAAGCTCTCGAAAACCCTTGCTACCAAAGCGGATACATTAGATAACACCAACAACATCACCGTTAGCCCTCGTCAAATGCAAGCCGCCAATGCATCGATAGCCCCTCAATCGTATGCTGCCGCTGCTTCGTTATCGTCGGTCCAGGGCCAAGGTCTACGACCCCCGAATGCTGTGAGAGATGATTTTATTAAAGTTCGGCATAGGAGGAAGAGGAACAACAACAACAAAAAAAAAAAAAAACGTCGTTGGAGTTGCGGCTGTCTCGGATGCTCTCCAAGACCTGCCAATCATCAAATATCTACATGTCGGCACGCTTAGAGCGACTACGGAGTCCGAGGCTGTTTCTAATTATGTCTCTTCCAAATTAAATGTTGATCAAAAACATTTTCTTGCATCAAGCTTATAAAAATAGACGTTGACATTGCTACATTGAAATTCGTCAATTTTAAGCTCGGTGTCCCGGATTAACATTATGACGCTGTCTTCAATAATGAGTTTTGGCCGTGCTCTGTAAAGGTAAAAAGGTTTGTCCATAGGGGGAGGATAAATAAAGAGGATACCAATATTGATCTTGGTGGACCGTTGGATCTTCTCCGTCTTCTTTGGATGCTGTGTGCTGGCTGGGCACGCTCCCTTGACGCTCTCCATGGATTTGCCTATCAAAAACAACAGCTGATGCAGGCTGAGCCATTTCTGCTGGATTACAGCTTTCTGCATGCCCTGCTCTCTTAAGAGATTATTTTCGCTCTTTTCTAATTACTTCGAGCCATTTGGATATTGATAGTAATACATTTAAAGTGGGTTTATATCGCTACTTAAGGCTGCCTTTGGATTAGTTGCTCATAAACTGCAACTAGACTCATCTGACTGTGAAATAGATGATCTGGTTGCGCCCCCCGCTTGTCAGAAACTGCGCAACTATCTTCATCTTCCACAAATGGCGATAGCCCCAGCCTTAAAATATATTTTCAAAATATGTTCGGCATGAGTACAAAGACTGAGGCTGTCTATCTGGCAACATCGTCATGCGACTATGATGTCATTATATTAGTTGAAACCTGGCTAAACATCGACTTCTTCGACAATGAATTTTTTAATGCCAACCTCTACCAAGTATTCCGCAAAGACCGGGATGCTGTTATGACGCAATGTTCCAGAGGTGGAGGAGTTTTCATTGCTGTGCGCCGTACTCTGAGGTGTCCCTTCTTGATCAGCTTTGTGTCTCTCTCGCTGGACCTGTGGAAACTATTCTTCTGGTGGTATCATATATTCCCCCATGCAGCAGTTTTGAATTGTATTATTGTCATGTGGATAATAACGCCTGTATCAATCATGATCTGGAGGATTCGCAGTTTATCTCTCTTTTTGGCGACTTCAATCTTTCTTCGCTGGTATGGGTGCATGGAGTGGTTCCCAGTAATTTGCATCTGCCCCAGGAAATTTTGGTCATAGATAATCTCTTTAGAATGGGACTTGTCCAGATTAATCATGTTTTTAATAAATTAAATAAGCTTTTAGACCTTATTTTAGTCAAGACCTGAACTTTAATCTAGTAACTGTATTAATCCTCTTTCTGAGTGCGATGCACACCACCAGGCCTTACACATTTCATTATTTATGTATATATTTTCCCCATATAACCACTCACATCTTTATTGTATATTAGTGCGAGCCACTTAAATTTAATTCGTTATGATATTAAACTTGTTAATTGGGTTGAGGGCCTTTCGCATGCTAACTAAGACACTTGCTATGAAAACTTTTTAATATCTATTTTAGCAATCATAAAAAAACACGTTAAAAACGGGTCCTTGGTTCTTATAAATTACCCTGGACTAAAAAAATACAAGAATCTCAGAAAAAAATTCTATAAACGATATGTTGAAAATGGTAATTCTGCAGACTTCGATAAATACAAACAATATAAGCGCGAATTCGAATTTTTAAATAAGTTCTTATATAACCAATTCATAGCGGATGTGGGAATGAAGTTAATTAGCAATCTTTCTGGCACTCTGAAAAATTCGACTGCGATGGGCGCTCACCTTTTATACTAAAAAGTTGTATTGGGGTTCTTTCAGAGCCACTTATAATTATATTCAACAAATCCCTCTCCAGGGGTGTTTTTATTCAGAGATGGAAACTGGCAACAGTTACTCCTATTTTTAAGTCCGGTGTTAAAAGTATAATCTCCAACTATAGGCCAATTGCAAAGCTTAGCGACATATTAACAATTTTTGAGCGAATTGTAGCTAAGCAGCTTGCCTTTCTCACTGGTAGCACCATCAGCCCGTCGACCACTACAAACTTGGCTGTTTTTAACCATTTTTGCATTAATGCCTTTTCGAGACAGAAGCACGTTGATGTGGTTTACACCGACTTTGCCAAAGCATTTGGCTAGGTTTGCCATAGTGCATTACTGGCAAAGCTTGAATCAATAGGCTTCCATTCATCAATGCTGACTTGGATCCTACTTAGATGGCCGTCGGTATAGAGTGGTGTGCAATGGTCACTCTTCGAGTCCGGGAGCGCCTTGGGCCCTTTTCTCTTTATTTTATATATAAATGACATTGGCCAATGCTGTAGGAACTCGGAATTTTTATTGTTTGCCGATGACCTCAAAATCTTCAAGTCGGTGAGTTCGGGTCTAGATAGCATTATGCTTCAGGATGACTTGTCTAGAGTTGGAGATTGGTGCTCTCGGAATAAGCTACCCTTGAATCTGTCCAAATGTTTTACTGTCACGTACAGTAAAAGGCCCTAAGTTTCGCAGTTTACGTACTCTGTCGATTTCAGCCCCCTTGCATGCAAAACCGAAGCACTTGACTTGGGAGTAATGTTTGATGCAAAATTCCTTTTCATTGATCATATTAACTATATAGTTCCGAAAGCGTACGCTATGTATGGTTTTATAAAACGTAATGCTGCTCAATTCACTGACCCGTACACAATGCTTAGCTTATTTTTTTCCTTTGTGAGGTCTAAGCTATGTATGAGTATGCTTCGTTTGTTTGAAACCCGACTGGATCCATACATTCTCACCGCCTCGAATGCATTCAGAAAAAGTTTTTATGTTTTGCCCTAAATTCTCTAAATTTCCCGTTCCCTCCTATTCCGATAAATGTCGTCTTGTACACTTGTCTTCTTTACATGTCAGGAGAATCGTTGCGAGCCTAGTTATCAATTTTGACATTATCTCTGGCAAAATTGATTGTCCTGCATAAGTTGCATACATTTTGCTGTTCCGGTTAGGCATCTAACAACTTTTGAACCGTTTTTCCTGCCTATTTGCAGAACAAACTAGGCTTTGACTGAGCCCATTTCTAGGGTCTTAACTTACATCAACAACAATCTGCCCCCAAACATGCGATTGGACCCTGGCTCACCAAGGGCCTTAATTAAAAGAAAATTGTTTCAATACTTAGCCTCAATCGTTTAGTTAGGATATAGTTAAGTAGCCAGTTAAGGATTACCGTTGGCGAAATAAATAAATAAATAAATAAATAAACAAATAAATTTACGGATCGCTTGTATAACAGCTATAAGATATAGTTGTATATAAGTCGTTCCGACTTATGTACGAGTGAGAGTATATAGAAGACTATATGCAAAGTTTTATTCAGATAGCTACAAAACTGAGGGACTAGTTTGCGTAGAAACGGACGGACAGACGAACAGAAAGACAGAAGGGCAGACGGACATGGCTAGATCGACTCGGCTGTTGATGCTTATGAAGAATATATATACTTTATAGGGTCGGAAATGCTTCCTCACTTGCGTTGCAAACTTCTGACTGAAATTATAATACCCTGAAAGGGTAGAAAAATGAATGATTAATATAGGTTATATAGTAGTCCTAAGCAAAAGGTCAAGGAAATGTTGAAGAGAAGAGAAAATAAAAGAAGGGAGTCAGAACAGAACAGAACAGACACTATTACTCAGGTGCAGTACCATACTTATTTTTTTTTTTTTTGTACTGTGAACAGAGTTCAAAGCTTTAAATTGGAACGATACAATGTTCGGCGGGCCAGCTAGAATATAATATATTTAGTTTTACTCAATGTTACCATGAAAATTCTTGAAAATGTGATAAGATTTCGGGAAAAACAACACCATTTTAATTTGAAACACACTTTGAATTTAATTATTTCCTGAGGTTTCGGTAAAATGTTCGGTCAAATGGTTGCTCGCGAAAAGCACTTCTATATATCTACAATAAGAAAAATGATACAAAACAAGCCCTAGTACTGATCATTGAGCTTAGAAAGGTTTACATGTTAAGCCATTTTTTCATCACCAAATATGTTTCTGATATTGTATTATTTTCCTTTTAAGTCTCTAAAATTTTTACGAATGTCTCAAAAGACAAGTTTTTTATAGTCTTGATTGGCTTACACAAAAAAAGAAAAAAAACAAGGTGGCAGAAAAATTCATTAGCCCATAGTTTAAATACCCTTAAAGTTTTGCAATGTTATCTGTACAGTTGAATTTATTATTAATCGAAAAAAAATTATTCTATGTTTATGAAACAAAGAATTTTTGCAAAGTATCCAAGGCTCTCAAAAAAATTGGCTATGTAATAGTTGTCCGACCTTGGTATTAACTTAATTTTATAATCTTCTAAAATATATGCATATAAATATATAAGATCGGTGAAGTTCAAATTTCTTTTCTATTAATTCCCGATCATCCCTCATACGTATAAGTATATACTACCTACAATAAAAAGTCGACGTGAAAAGTTTAATTAAATAATAAGATCGAGAATACATATACTCACTCGAAGATGAATCCTTAAGGGGGTCATCCCATGTGACGGCCTGTTTTTGAGGGGTTCTTTAGAATTTTTTTTTCTTCGTTCCGTGAAAAGATAGAGCCTTAAGTATTTTATCACTCATAAACTTATATTTCGACAATATGAATATAAATTTGGATCAAAAAAATATTGAGCGGAAATTGAGTTACAGCGTTCTGAACACTTGGCTTATTGGAAATCAAAAAATTAAACGGCATTTTAATCTGCAAGACAAAATGCACGATATGAACTACAATTAAAGGAATATATCAAAAATTGAATTTTTGGCAGACATTTAAAAAAAGTTGCGTTTTTACCGTTTTTTTTTTTTTTTACTTTTTTTGCTAAAATTAATATAAGTTATTAAGATTTTTTAATGATTGTAGTTCATTCCATGCATTTACGTGTGCTTAATATTCAAAGAAATCAAGTCATTCGGGTTAGCCGTTTTTGAGTTAGGATGCAGATCAGTTTGAAAAACACCGTTTTGAGAAAAAACGCAAAAGAAATAATCATTCCAGGAGTAAGCTGCACTGAAGGGCATTCCTTCACAGCGCTATAACTTTCTAATGGTGCCGAATATCAAAAAATCTTGTTAACCACATATTCTTCATAACTTATAGATAATGTTAATTGGGAACAAAAATTTCCATTTTTTTTGTTCGTCACATGGGATGACCCCCCTACAGTGCGCACTAAAATTAAATACCATATTTTGTTCAAATATGTAACATTTTCTAGAAAATATGTATTTATAGCCGGACTTCTGGTGATTATATGTTATACTGCTATTTGAAAATATCAAGTGTCTAACCTTATCAACGGTCAAAATATTAAATGCATGATAATGATAGTAGTGTATTATAAAAACCCAATTGTTTATTAATGTGTTAAGTAACACAAAACGTTGTGCACAGACTTGAAACAATTTAAAAAAGCAGAGTCCATAAAAAAAGTTAGTGGTAGTTATTTTTGCTTCTTTTTTATTTAAAAAAATATCCAATTCGCTATGCATAAGGTTGCGTTGTCGTTAAAACACATGATTGTTTTTAGCAATGTAATTCGCGTACATATGTATACACAACGTATGCGCACATAATAAACACACAACTGACATTAGAACGAAGTTTCCAACATTTTAATAAAAACTTTATACACAATATACAAGAAAATACACACCGGTTAAAGAGAATTATACATTTTTATAACATAACATAAAGCTTAGGGTTTCTCGATAAAGCTATGTTTTAGTAATTCAAATGAATTGACTTCTGAAACTGGGTGAATGAATTACTCGGAATCCTCCCCTACTTTTCCATCCCTGCATATGGACTGCATGGAACGCAGGAACTGGAATGTAAGTTTCCTCCCCTAAATTTGTTTTTCCCGCCGATGTGTACATGTGGTGTGTACCATTCGATATAAAAAATAGTAGACATAATTAACTTAATACATAATAATGTACATATATTTCTACAAAATTACATATTATATACTGTTCGCTTTGTTTACTTACATATATACTTATACATATATATATATATATATATATATATATATATATATTATAATTGATCAAATGCAATATATAAATATATCAAAACAAATATGCAAATATCAAAACAATTTTAATTTAACATTTATTATTTTAAACATACTATTTATATATATATATATATATATATATATATATAAATGTTAAATTAAAATTGTTTTGATATTTGCATATTTGTTTTGATATATTTATATATTGCATTTGATCAATTATAATGTACCGTTGTCTAATATAATATGAACTTCTTTCATATTCATTTCCTTTTTTTTTGTAATTTTTTCATGTAACTTTTCTGTACATTTTTTCATGTAAACTAAAATGTAATTTTCCTTCACATATACATAGCATTTGTAAAGCAGCTTTATAAAACAGTCGTCCGATGTGTATGAAATTTAAAACGAAATTAAAAAAAAATAATATGCATATATCTCAAAATAGAAGAGGTTATGATGAAAACTGACGAAGTTAAAGTTTTCTTTTTAAGTTCCTCGACCTTTCCTATGGCATCTATATGATATTGTCCGATTCTTTTTAAATTAAATCCCAAATTCTAAAATAATAATAAAAAGCTCATAAGGGAGAGTTAATTGAGATATGTAAAAAAACAGCTATGGTATACATTTTTATCTACAAATTTACGGATTGTTTGTATGGCGGCTATATGATATATATCAGCGATGGGCACGAGATCTAACGGTCTGAGTAGCAGCTCGGCCAGACAAAAAATAACAACAACAACAACCAGCACCGTCGCAAGTTTTTATGTGCGAGGCCCAAATGCATGCGATTGTTGTTGCAAACTCGGGATCGCAGCAATGTGCCCCGCTACCTGCGATCACGGATCATTGAACGCCAGCAACTTTGACGCGAGAATGCTGGCGCCTCCCAAAACAGATAACGGTTTGAGCAGCGTGAGCAAATTGAGCCACTGCGTGCCCATCTCTGATATATATAGACCGATCCGGCTCGTTCCGAATTATATTGTATATATATATATATATATATATACTTTATGGGTGGGAAATGCTTCCTTTACTGCGTTGCAATCTTCTGACTAAATATCCTCCAAGGGTATAAAAAATTATCTTAAAAATTAAGTTTCATTACTAGTTTTAAAATTAGTAAGTGTAATTGAATTTAAAACTATTTTATATAAGATTTATTTTGATTCTAAAAAATGGTACAAGTATACACAATAGTATCAAAACTTCATCTTTAAAAATAACAAACTGTAAATGGTGAGTGTCAAAGCATTGTCAATTGTACAAACACGTGCAATTATCTGACATTTAATCAGAGCTTAACTTTTAGCGCTATGAAGAATCCAACCTTATAAATAGGTTTTATCCATATCCAGAGCCTAGATGATCTATATGATGATGATCTATCCATATTTATATTTCTCCACAAATTAGACTTTCAGTTTTAAAGTGAGCTGAAGGAACGAAACAAACATAACAAAAACTTAATTTTAAGAAAAATAATTAAGATTTCTATTTATATAACATTTGGAATCGTTCCGTTCTTATCGGGTAATTAAAACTGCAATTTTAAAAAAATTTCCAGATAGTTCAAAAAGCGTTAGTTAGTTTCAGTCGATTTTATATTAGTTAAATTTATTTTCACAACATACAAACATACGCACATAGCTTAAATACGAATACTGTGCTTAAACTTTATAAAAATGGGACTACTATGATGCATCAATAAACATTCCTTTTTTTAATATATAAACTTATCTATTTATTTGTTTCATTTTTTTGTTAGATATTTTTTATTATAGTGTTTCAGTTCCGTAAAATTTTCGCGCTTGCGCAATGAGAAAAATGCGGCGTAATATAGAGATGGCACTGCATTTCTGTCTGAACAATTAAAAATATGCAAGCGAACTAATTCGAACCAAATCTTCATAAGTGAAAATAAACGACTATTACTATTAGTACATTTCCAATGAATCCAAATTAGCTCATTATGCCATTTGCAATAAATAAAACATAAATATTGCAGCATAATTTTATATATTCTTGTACTTAAAAAAATTTGTTAATTAAGACAAACGGATTTTTTTTTAATAGACACGTATATGGCCGCAAAGCCCTTAATCCTTTGAAGACAATTATAGCTACTTATAAACATATGGTAGTCATCGATTATACTAAATATACCAAATATTTTACAAAACAACAAGAAAGGAAGCTAGCTTCGGCACGCCGAAGTTGGTATACCCTTGCAGATTCCAATTGTGTAAATTATAATCTATCCCAATATAATATAATATGAACTACTTTCATATACATACAATTTTTACAGTTTTACATTTTTTTACAATTTTTCACATTTTTAAATATAAAGTAAAATGTAATTTTTCTCCACATTTACCGATCGTTTGTATGGCAGCTATATGATATAGTCGTCCGATTCTTATGAAATTTACAACAAAATTCTGAAAAATATGAAATACTAGTATCTCAAAGTAAAAGAAATTATGTTAAAAACTGACAAAGCTATAATTTTTTTTCTGAAAATTGCACGACCGTTCTTATGGCAGTTATAAGATATAGTAGTCCGATTTTTATAAAATCAAATCCAAAAATCTTAAACAATATAGAAAGCTCATAGACGAGAGTTGATCAAGATATAATAAAAAATAGTGAAGTTATAATTTGTTTCAACAAATTTACGGATCGGTTGTATGGGAGTTATATCATATAGGTGACCGATCCGGCGCGTTCCGACTTATGTACGAGTGAGAGTATATAGAAGACTATCTGCAAAGTTTCATTCAGATAGCTTTAAAACTGAGAGACTAGTTTGCGTAGAAACGGACAGACAGGCAGACGGACAGGCGGACAGACGGACATGACTAGATCGACTCAGCTGTTGATGCTGATGAAGAATATATATACTTTATAGGGTCGGAGATGATTCCTTCAATGCGTTGTAAACTTTTGACTGAAATTATAGTACCCTGCAAGGGTATAAAAACAAACAAGAGAGGAAGATAACTTCGGATGCCGAGGTTTGAATACCCTTGCTGATTGCAATACCAACTATGAGATAGGTGCTAAATAAAAGCCACACATACATTCGCTGTTGTTGTTGATACTTCAAACTGAATTTGTTTCCTTAAAGTCCTAGCTTAGGTAGTTAACATAAATATCGGATAGACCTATTTCTAAACAGACCCACGCAGGGGTTATCTGTTTCCCCTCTAGGTAGAAACGGTGATTTTCCACCGCCTGGTCTTATCTCGTCTTATCTTCAAGGGCATGTGGTGACCACTTGCAGGAGTTAAAATAGAGTGTTGCTCGTTTACACATACATGTTTTAGGGCAGACAATGCACTGCTGCAGAGGTTCAAATAACCAAAGATCCCAAATTTGTTTTTGTTAGCAGCGACCGATATTGGTTAGTAAGAAAATGAGAACATACATACTATTCTTTTCTTCTATATCCGATAATTTCGTTTGCATATTATTAACAACTAAACCCCATCCATTAGAGGACATATTTTTGTAATGGGTCTTATAAAAAAAGCGTCTGGAGTTTTAACTTTAACAACCCTTACTCGATCGTCCTAATCTTTGTAAGCTGCTTCTACTCTTGCTATCGGCCATCTGGCTGGGTAGCAATTTTCATCTTTTAAGAGTACCACTTGAGCTTCTTTTTTATGTGGAGTATCCTTTTGCGATTTATACCTCTTTTGCAGGTTATGCAAGTAGTCCTCCTTCGATTTTTTTCCAAAACTTTCTTTTAACTTTTTGAATTCAAATCAACGTATCTAAATTTCTTATTTTTTTATCATTCTTAGGTTCAATAATTTCCAATGGCAGTCGTTCTATTAAAAAGTGACCAGGTGTGAAAACTTCATTGTCCTTTATATCATTATCTGATAGACACAGGGGCCGTGAGTTCAAAACTCCCTCTATTTGGTATAGTATCTCTTCGTACGTCGATATACTATCACTATTTCAGATGGCATTTCAAAGATATTACACCGGCCTCCCAGATACCTTTAAAGTGAGGTCCTGCCGGAGGGATAAAATGCCACTCAATCCCGTTTTTCTCGAGTTGAGACGCAACCACAGAATTTTTTTGTAACTTCCTCGATGCGCCCACAAAATTGGACACTTTGTTGGAATATATATTAGAACATTTCCCTAAGGTTGCTTTATGCTTAAATGGAATTTTAACAATATACCTACCGCAAGAATCTTTTGTGATAGTTTTCATAAAATTGTTCGCACAAAATTCGGTTTCTATGTCACTGTTAACTGCTTAATCTAATTCCCAAGCCTTTCCAAATCTTTAGTTTTGACTATAGTTGCACCTATCGTATTGTTGCCCTTCGATTTTTTGCAGCCCGACACAATAAAACCGTATTTCGCATTTTCCGTCCATTTTCTTAATTCAACTTTTAAAAATATGGACATATAAATCGGCTCCTAAAATAATATACATGAATGAACAGGTAACGCTCTCATCAATTTTAGAAGAATCATTGCATCAACGTCAAATTTTCTTTATTGCCATAATTTTAATTTGCAAATTAACCTCATTTTTTAATAGAAAAAACTCCACAAATTTCTGTTTAACTTTTAGTTGTGGGTAATTTCAGAACTCATATTGTACTCTTAAAGCCACCATTCCTTGAGTTTACGTGAATAAGGGGTGTGGCTTACAATGCTTGCTCGGTTGTTCTACACGTATTTACTTTTCTTGGGTATGACCTTTAAAATGAAGTAACGTGTGATGTGGTTTTTGACAACTCAAACCAATTTGTAAATTTTTTATAAAATGGATGTCTTAAAAAGATGTCTTATCTTAGGCAAATACGATTTTTTCTTGCCCAGTCAGACCTTTCTGCTGGGTCCATTACAGGTTTATCTTCCTGTAAAAATTAGCTAAAAAGTCCATGACATCACAAAGTGCTTTCATATAAGTTTAACGATTTTTTGTTAAGCTTTCGAAGAATTATGTGAGGAAAACTGGCATCCACATCTTCTGATAATTGAGAATTAAATTTTATTATCTTAATAGAGGGGTTAATTGTGTCAATACATATTTTTATTTGCTTATTTGATTCCAAATTTAAATTGGGCCTATTTATATATAAAATCTTTCTTCTATTCTTATACCGCTTGGTTAAAAATTCCCATGTGGCTTCTTAGTTTTCTCCAGAGCCAAGCAAAAAATAAGTGAAAATTTCTGGCTTCTCCTTGTAATGCTGACTTTAGATAATTAAACTTAAGAGATAGACTGAGATTTCCTTTTGAATGATTAAGCACATTAAACAAGTCCCATTCCCTGAAATCACCAAAGAACGTGGGAATCTGAATTTTAGGGAAGGTAGATAATTCTTCCGCCTTAACAGCAGTCGACACTGCAACCGTATTTTTAATTTCGCCAACACTACTATTAATGGCTGTTAAAATGTTTTGTTTGTCGAATTCTAGTCCGCTAATCTCATCCTCAAATACTTAACTTTAGATATAAGTATTTACCTGCTCTATTAGGTTAAAAACTTAATTCGAAAGAAAGTCCTTTCTTTTCTTATAATTAGGAATTATAATAAAGAAATCTAGACTGCTATCTTTCAGCCTTGATGTCTCCTTCAGATAACATCTAAATTGCCCAACATTCTTCCGAAATGTCTGCTCTACTTTTAAGGCGACCGCTGACCTATTTTCTGTTCATAGACTTATCATTTTTTCATGGTTTGTCTTGCGGCTAGCTTTCTTAGTGACATTTTTAAAATCAAATCAAATCGTATTGCCTATTATTAAATAATATTCATGATCAACAACGTCGATCTTTTTGCTGTTATAAGCAATAAAAAACTTCTGTAGTTCCTCTAATTTAATCATCCTCACATAAATTTGGGTTGGCCTCAAACTTTCTTATTTCCAAATAAATTTCGGACTGCTGTTTTAAAAATCGAATGTTTTCTCAGACATAATGTACGATTTTTTTTAAAACGATTTTTTAACTAAAAAATTTGAAAATTTGAAAAACCAGCTGTGTTCGAACGAAGCCTTCCCAGTGTCGGGCAACTCTGGGTCAGAACAAGCCTTGCCGTGGCTTAGGGGCGAAGCCACGGTCGACCTCCTTCAAAGCCCCAAATCCCTCGAGCCCGCCGCGCTCGCCCTGCCGAGCATAAACATGAATACGATAAAACAATCCGCTTCGGACCTCGTAGGGAAGGTAAAACCTCAACACCCACCAACAGACATAGAATTGGACGCCGAAGAGCTACTGCGCTCAGACGATGAGACTTGGACCCGTCCAATTCAGAGAGAAGTGTAAAGACAAGCACACCTTCAGCGACTTAACCATCCACAAGTAAAGTAGCGAAAAGCCATGCCTAAGCGACAGGAGAACACAGAAAGACATAACCGTGGACCCACCAGCAAAGAAAGGCGCAAGAAAGCAAGGCCCATTTTATCCTCGCCAAAATCGCGAAAAGGAGCTCGACATAGCGGACATAGCTCGGTTCCTAGCAGTGATCGAGGAATATAAACGCTACGAGAAGAAGCACCCGGAAGCGTTCCTGCCTTCCCAACCTCCGCAACCGCTCACAGGCGGTGAGCGAGAGTGCTCCAAAGAGAGCCAAGGACGCAAAAGGCGTACCGAGACCGACCACATTCGTCAAGCCGGCGAAAATATTCAGCGAGGTGTCCAGAGACAGTCTTGCAATGGCACTTGTAGCCGGGCTTTATGACGATGGAAGCCTTCTGATGGAAAAATGGGAGGAGGTTGAGACCCAGTAGGCGGAGATGGTAGCTGACAAGATACTCTCTGAGCCAACGGGTCAGTCACCCTCCTTTGACTCCTCAGAAATGGTTAGAGGGCACCGGGTAATAGGGTGGGACAATGAGTTCTCGCGGAACTTCCTGGCGGACTGCGTTGTCAGACTAGGCAACGCATAGAAGGGAATGAGCGTACAGCTGGTCCCCGCCAAGGACATCCCAAGGAGACCCACAGCTCGCATTTGGTTACCCAAGGGGCTGTCTAGCCATGAAAGGGTGCTCTAGACTATGCGAGCAATGAACAAGGGAGTCGATATAGAGGACTGGGCAATCCTCAAAGCGGAACGGGAAATGAAGTCGAGCCAGCCATACCTGTTCCTGTTCAACCAGCGCTGCCTAGAATAACTTAAGGCAGCAGACAACAAAGACCGGGACGGACCAATCTCTGGCATGACCATAAAAGGATACACAACATGATACACAAACTCACCAGGTAGGCCGAAGGCGAGTAATACACAAAGAATATAAAAAGCTACTTAAAATCGCTAAAAGGTGTCAGAGACACGGCAAGGCTAAGCAAACGAGAGGACACAAAAGCCCCGCTCTTATAAACAAACCCGACGGGTCATGAAGTACGTCGGCTGAAGAGTCACTGGAGATCCTGTTGGATACACACTTCCCAGGAAACCAAAAAGAAGAACCCAGAATATTGGAAAGCCAGGGGGCAGACCAGCAGTTACAAGTTGAAAAGGTCATCACCATGGAAAGAATTCATTGGGCGATAGACTCCTTTGACAAATTCTAAAGCCCAAGTCCAGACGGAGTAGTACCAGCAATACTGAAGACGATAAAAGCATGCACGGGAAAATGGCTGCAAGCAATCTTCCAAGCATGCATCAAAACAGCACACATACCATTCCGTGGAAGGAAGCGAGAGTAGTCTTTATACCAAAACCAGAAAGAAGGGGAGGGGGGGGGGGGGGG
>VNJR01006732.1:0-11894 GCA_008042585.1 Drosophila punjabiensis
GCTCATGTAAATAAGTATATTCCCACAACACACGGCACAGCACCGCCGACTTACATTGTATATTTGTTTATTTTCTCTCCCTTGCTCTATCCTGAGCAAATAAACATATAAAGTAAAGAACGAATATCATTGCACCCAGAAAGTAAGAACAAATATTGCCCCTGGAATGCACTGCCCACCTGCACAGCGCGTGCAAGACAGCCGCCACGTGCGCTTGGTCAGCAGTCTCATACCGTGGGACCATCACCGACGGTGCACCATCGTGGCACTCAATTTGGGGAACCCAACACCAGCGACACCAGCGGCGGCGGCGGCAGCGGCGACAGTGGCGGTAGCAGTCCCTTAAGTTAATTAAAAATTGTATTAAGTCAGTCTAAAATAAACTCCCGAATAAAGTTGATCCTTTTTTAATAAAAAATCCTAATTATCCTTTAATTGGCGCCCGAGCAGGGACCTGTCGGTTTTCGTGTCGCGCAAACGTACCACAAATAGTTACAAGATGTTAAAGTGAAAGTGCTTCAAGCAGCCACTATTTAACAACCAAGTGCCAAATCCGGCACCGCGAACCCCGTCAGGTCGAACACTGTAACCGCTGTCAATCCTGTCTAGTGTCCGCCCGCAGGATACTACGCAATCCCGTGTCACCAAGGAACCCAAGTAGTCTCGCCGCTGCCGCAGGATAAAAAGGAGCAATTTCAAAGGACCGGCGTAGGAGGTCACCGGATGTCTCTTATATTGTAAGGTAGTGATTAAGTGAACAAACACAACATAATAGCAAATAAGTGAAAAAATTCGAAACAAAGAATACATAAAAAATTATACATCGAAACAAATCAAAGTAAAATTATAAAACATATCTGCACTGCCTAAGCAGTATAATCGAATTCCAATCCTGCCACTGGTTCTGATTCAAAATAATAATAAGCAATAAAAAAATAGTTTACAAGCAAAAAACCAAAATATAAATTTTATGCAAACTATAAATGTCACAAAAAAAAAAAAAATCCCTTTACTTTGATTAAGAATTGCGTGGTTAAAGTCCATGTTGTCCGCTGAACAGATGGTTGACCAAGAGTTAAGCGAATCCTTGGCCAACCTCCGTAAGGACAGCGTCAGGGTCCCGGCGAACAACAACGGCGACCGGTATTGCCGACCCTTCCAGTTCTCCTGAACTAAAGTCACTACTCAAAAGCCTAATAAAAGAAACGTTAAGTGAAGAATACAATGAAGGTTTTGAGTCCTTGAGAGACGTAGAGTATAACGCGCCCATAAAGCCAGATCAGGAGAAAGTACCAGATATAGCAAAATTAATCAAAGATTTCTCGGGGGGCAAAGCAAGCTTTAGCTCGTAGAAAAAGAACGTGGACCGCATAATGAAAACCTACGAAGGTCAAGAGAATATGTTTATGTACTACTTGTTAACTGTAGCTGTTCGAACTCATGTCGTTGGCGAAGCCGAAAAATTTGTAGAATTATATAATGCCCCTTTGAACTGGAAAGCGATCTCCAGATGCTAATCTAAGCAATACGCGGACCAACGCGATCTGAAAACACTAGAGTATCAGTTCTTTTCAATGACTCAAGGGAAACTGTCGTCACTGAATTCTACCAAGCAGTGTACCACCAGCTTTCCTGATTCTGAACCAAATCAATGCCCAAGAGGAGTCACCTGAAAGTATAAGGGTATTAACGAGGGTCTATCGCAAAAAAGCCTTACACACTTTCATACGTGGTTTAAATGGCGACTTACCAAGGCACCTGGATATGAAAGAACCTAGGGACCTCAGTCACGCACTTCATTTGTGCGAAGTCATAGAAAACCAGGAGCAAAAAAACGCATATGCCCCTAGATTCGAGGCCCAGGCCCCACAGTTACAACCGCGGCAACAACAAGGTTTCACCCGACAACAACCTAACTAACAACCAATGGTTTGGAAAAATTTTGACCCCCGGCTTTATTATAGCCCAAACCCCCAAAACGCCTATAAGCCGCAACAGGTTATGCCAGCCCAGGCATTTGGGCAACCCACACAACCATTGCAGCAATATGTTCAGCCAGTTGTAGGGGCCCCATGGCCATACTATGCCATACCACCGAGACCCCAGGCTCCAAACCCTCAACCCAAGCCAGTCCCTATGGAAGTAGATCCATCGATGCATACCAAAGTGGTGAATTATATGAATAGGCCTCAGGCTACCGACCCGTTTACTAAACGCCTCTCTTCGCTCGGAAACATCGAAAATTCCAGCGACAATTCCATATCACTCCTGATTTAACAAAACAGGCAGACGATGGGACAGTGACAGAAGAACAATACCTGGCAGAACTAAATAAGCAATGGGCCGAGTACTTTGCTGAGCAACAGCAAGAAGGCTTACACGAATTGCCAAAGCAATCTGCCGAAGGAAACGAGTCAGGTAGTAAAGAGACACCAGCCATTACTCCCGACGTCAATTTTTTAGGCTAAATCGTTCTTCGCTGCCTTATATTCAATGCAGAACGATGGACGGAAAATTGTTGAAATTTCTTGTAGATACTGGTTCAAACCAAAACTACATTCAGACTAATCTAATAGAAAACCCCTGACCAAATTGTACAACATTTTACGCGAACTCAATAGGAGGTAAAAGGCCCATAATGCACCACACATTTTTAGGACTGTTCGGTCCGCAATATTCCCCATTTAAATTCTTCCTGCTACCTACATTAGAAACTTTTCACGGCATTATTGGCAATGACTCGCTCAAGGAATTGAACGCAGTCATAGACGTCAAGAGTGACGTAATCACCCTTAACGGAGATTATAAGGTCAAAATTAATAAGCTCACCACACAAGCAGTAAACAATATCGGACTTAGAACAGAGCACTTAACCGAACTGCAAAAGCAAGAACTGGAAAAAATAGTTGCGACAAACAAGAATGTATTTGCTGCGTACACTACAGTCGTAAAGGGAGAAATTAGAACAACATCAGACAAACCTGTGTATAGCAGACATTATCCATACCCAGCATCTTTACGATCCGAGGTAGAGAAACAAATGAAACAGATGCTGCGAGACGGCATAATCAGACCTTCACGGTCACCCTACAACGTCCCAGTGTGGGTAGCTTCCAAAAAAATTGACGCTTCTGGCGAAAAGATATTTCGAATAGTAATTGACTATCGGAAGCCGTAACTAGGAGAAAACAAATGTTTATCAGTCCTTGACCTCAAGAGTGGGTTCCATCAGATCCCACTTAAAGTGGCCGAAATAAAAAAGGCGGCATTTACCATAAATGGCGGCAAGTTTGAATTCACTAGACTACCATTCGGCCTCAAAAATTCCCCGTCTATCTTTCAAAGAGCCCTTGACGACATACTAAGTGATCTCGTTGGCAAAATCAGCTACGTCTACATAGACGACATACTCGTCATTAGTCGATCTGAAAAAGATCACGCCCGAGATTTAGACCTTGTTTTTGCGACCCTCGATAAAGTTAATATGAAGGTGCAAATCGACAAATGCGATTTTTTTAAGCCTGATGTTAATTTCTTGGGTTTTACAATCTCGAAAGATGGGGTTAAAAAGGACACCAAAAAAGTGGAGGCCATCGCCAACTTCCCAGAGCCTAAAACACTTAAAGATGTACAATCTTTCCCGGGTCTAGCAAGCTACTATAGGAGATTTATAAAAGATTTAGCTAAATTAGCACTCACCACACTGCTCCGAGGAGAAAATGGACGGGTATCGAAAAATATCTCCAAAAAAATACTGGTGACATTAGGAGGTGGCGCTTTAGACCCATTCAAAAAAATTAGAAAAACATTAATTTCCCAAGACGTTATTCTGGCATACCCTGACTTTAGAAAGGGCTTTCAATTAACTATAGGCGCTTAAAACACCGCCCTTGGCGCAGTCCTTGAACATGATAGAAGACCAATTACTTTTATTTCCCGCACACTTTGAAAAACCGAAGAAAACTATGCCGCAAACGAAAAAGAATTGCTGGCAATAAAATGGGCTCTAGAAAGTTTACAGTAAAGCGACGGTTATTTATGCTGACACTTGCACTTTCAGTGTGCGGGCCAATGTATGGTGATCGGTTTATATTTCGGCCATTGAGGTTTATGACCGGGACTTTAAATTATGTAAACACTGCAACAAAGTGTTACAGTGTGTACCCTTTAAGTACTCTTGGTACAGTGGGTATTCAATATATGTGCATACTACATCTCCCTCCTTTAGAAAAATAACGTAATATAATGAAGTTATTTTATATATATATATATTTTATTTATTATTATTATTTTTTTTTTAACTCTTTTTTTTTGTGTTTATGTTTTTCTTATGTTTTCTTATGCTATGTATGGGATTTATCTTATGTATGGGATTTATCCTATGTATGGGATTTATCTTATGTATGGCCATACGTGAAATATAAAAATAACTAATTTGGTTATGAAATAAAAGGTTTTAATCTATTCTTGTGGACTAATTGTTTTTTATTTTTATTGTTTGTTATAGTTATGTTACCTCTATCTTTTATTTGTTCTACCTTATAAGGACCTGTATATTTAAAGTCTAGCTTATGTTCTGTTTCATTTTTCAATAAAACCTGATCTCATATTTTTAAATCAAAATCTAAAGTATTTATGTCGTAACTAAATTTTTGTTTTACTTTATGGGAGTCTAACATTAATCTTGCTCTCTTAAAAGCTTGTTCTAATCTGAATTTTGACTATTTAGCGTAATCTTCTATATTATAAAGGGATTCTATTCTATCTATGTTATTAAAATGTTTTTGCAAATTTGAAGTTTTACCAAAAACTAGCTCATATGGACAATAGTCATGTGCCATAGAGGGGGTCGTGTTAAAACAATAAGCGAAGTATTGTAGCCATACATCCCAATCTGTTTTGTCAACTGAGATGTATGAACGAATAAACTCGTTGAATGTTCGGTGGCTTCGCTCCACGGTACCTACAGTCTGGTGGTGGTGTGCAGTTGAAGTTATGTTTTTAATATTCAAATTCTTGCATAAATCTTCGATTATCGAATTTTTATATTCCGTTCCCATGTCCGTAATGAACGACTTCATTGGACCGTACTTGAGAATAAAATTTTCGAATATAGCTTTTGCTACTGTGTTTGCACTTTTATTTGGTATTGGTATTGCTACCAAATACTTGGTCAAATTGCATATGAGTGTTACTGCGTATTCGTTTCCATTGTTTGATTTTGGTAGTGGACCAATTGTATCCACAATTACCCTGTCGAAAGCTCTTTGTGGAGTTTCGGTTATAGTTAATGGGGTCTTTAAATGTTTAGTCGTTTTAGACTTTTCGCATTTTGGACATTTTCTTAAGTACTCTTTTATGTCTTTAGGCATATTTTTCCAGTAGTAGTGTCTCTGGACCTTGGCCAAGGTTTTTGTAATGCCAGTATGACCTCCTTGCATTGGATCGTCATGAAATGTAGACAATATAGCGTCTTTTTCTTTATTATTTTTTATTACGGTCACCGGGTTGAGTAGCGCTACTCTTAATGATTTTAATATACTATTGACCAGTATTTTAAAATTATCAATTGAAACGAGGTCAAAGATATTTTCCCACGGTGACACTTTGAGTTGGCTGATTTTGTTAATACCGGCCTGCTTTTCAAGCCTTTGAAAGAATTGACCTAAGTCAATGGTTCTATTAGTATACAAATCGCTAACATCATATCTTGCTGTAATTTTTTTTCCGTGTTTGAATAAACACATATCATTATTTACATGCAAGGTCACTACTTTACGTACTTCATCATTATTAATGACTTCATATACGTTGGGCCTTGAACCTTTTTTTTAGATTGCTTTGGCAATTCTATGTGTTCTTTTCCTGCGCAGGATTTTTGTCTACTTTGATATCTTGTAGTGACTTTATTTATACATCCAGTAATGTTTTGTAGTTCTTTGATGGTTATTCTCGATAACGCATCAGCTACGTAATTATCTTTACCCTTTAGATACTCTACTGTAAAATTATATTCCTCTAATTCAAGCCTCATTCGTGTAAGTTTGGAACTGGGGTCTACCATTGAAAATAGATAGGTACGTGCTCTGTGATCTGTTTTGACAGTGAAGTGTCTACCATAAATATAAAGTCTGAAATGTGTTATTGCCCAATGAATAGCTGCTAGCTCTTGTTCTGTTGTGCTCTTGTTGCTTTCGCCTTTTGTAAAAAATCTTGATGCGTATGCAACTGGAAGCTGTAGTCTATCTTTGTTTTGTGTTAGGACTGCTCCACAAGCATGTTTGCTGGCATCTGTTATTATGCAAAATTATTTGCTAAAGTCTGGATATTGTAACAGAGTTGGGTTTATTAACGCTGATTTCAGATGTTCGAAGGCGTTTCGGCATTCAGTTGTCCATTCGAATTTAAAATTTTTCTTACATAATCTTGTTATGTGGCGGGAGTAATCAGCAAAGTTTCTTATAAACCGTCTGTAATAATTACAAAATGCAACAAATCTTCCAGCGCTGTCCGCGTCGTGCGGGACTGGAGAATTTTGAATGACTTCGAATTTGTTGTCGTCGGGCAAGATTCCTTTGTCTGTGCACTTATGTCCTAGAAAAGTGAAGCTTGCGAAGGATCTAATCCAGAGAAAGCAATAGTCATCATTCTCTGAAAAGAGTTTGGCGCTATTTTTAAGCCAAATGGTAATCGCGTAAAGCAATATGAACCATTGTTCGTTGAAAAGGATGTGATATCCCGTGAACTTTTTTCGAGTTCAATTTGGTGAAAGCCTGACATTAAATCAAGGCATGAAAAATATTTGGCTCTACCTAGTTGATCTAAAATATCATAAATTCTAGGGAGTGGAAATTTGTCGGATAACAGTTTTTTATTGATTTGACGATAGTCAATTACTAATCTCCATTTTTTATTTTCCAAATTTGGAAGTGACTTTTTGGGTACTAGTAAAAGTGGGCTATTATAAGGCGATACAGAGCGTTCCACTATTTTTTCATTAATGAGCTTTTGGACTTGTTTTTGAATCTCGTCTTGGTGACTATGAGGATTTCTATAAATTTTCGTATATACTGGTTCATCATCATTCAATCTCAGTTTTTGTTTATAAAAATTATCGCTGTACTGGGTGCATAATGTTGTTAGTTGTTCTTTAAATTGTGGCGGGAAGTTTTTTAAAAGTTGGGTTAATACCGTTTTTTCTCAGGTTTTTAAGTCTGTTTGAACCACATCATAGTTTGAAAGTGATCCATGTTGAATATTGTTAATATAAACTACCTGATCTGTATTTGTTGTATTTAAGAATCTTATGTATGTATTTTGGACTGTTGCTATGGTATTTGCAATATATATACCATGCTGGATTTCTTGATTCGGAATTAATACAATGTCTTCTTCTGATTTTATTTCAATTTTTCGGACGACTTGGGATCTTGCTGGCAGAAGTATGGAGTTGTTGCCAGAACTGCATGTTATTGGAACATAAATCGGATATTTTAGGTTATTTGGTCTAATTATAAGCCAGTCTTCAGACGGCTTGAAATCTAATTGACAGTTGTATTTTTTAATAAAGTCGATTCCTAGTATTCCATCACAAGGAATAGCGAATTGTAAATTTACTATATGGAAGTCGTGTGGGATTATATATTTAGATGTTTGTATTTCAATGGAAGTTAATCCTTTTGACTTGGTAACTTCCTGACTTATTCCCTGTATGTTGTCTATATGATTATTTTGAATGTGTTGGAAAACATCGGAATTTTCCTTTAATATGGATATTTCCGCACCTGTGTCTAGTAGAAAAACTAATAATTATTTTCCTGTTGTTACATTTATAAAAGAGACGAATGTACTTTGACTGAGATTGATGGTGTGAATTTTAGTGTTTTGTACAGCTGTGTATCTAAAGCTGTTTGTGAGTTTTCCGAAGCGGTCTGGGCTACTCTCATATTGTTGTTGCGATTATTGTTGTTATTGTTGTTTCCACCACGGTTGTTTCCTCTATAATAATTATTGTTCTAATTATTATAGTTTCGGTTGTAACCGTTATTTTGGTTTTATCCATTTTTGGTAATATCCGTTATTCTGATAGTTCGATCGGTTATTACCCCTACCGCGATAATTGTTTTTGTAGTAGTTACCGCGATAGCTGTTTCCTCTGTGGGCGTACAATATGGAGTTAGCATTTCCCGTTGTACATTGTATGTACTTAGTGACGCCTTCATTCATAGTTGAAAAGCTTCGAGGAGCTTTTGTAAGTTATCTATTTCAGTTGTAAATTTTTCAGCCGTTTTACCTTTCTGGCTTGTTTTTGCAATTTTGGCTTTAACCACGTCGGATGTTTCGCCGACTTTGGTGTCTTGCAATTTCTTTATTATTGCATCTATGGTGGTTTCGTTTTGGACTCTGTATAGTTTCGATCCAATGATTTTGGATTTAATGACTTCTACAGCCAAGGTTTCGAATGTGCCTTTTGTCAGGTTGACCAATCAGCTTTGGTTATGAATCTTTGAAGATGAAGTCTTTGCCCGTTAAACTCCGGGATGACGTTCGAAATTTCTTTGATGTATGCCCTTTGGGCAATGGTTTCTTCCGCCATTGTGTTAGGTTTTAGTTCTACAATGCTGTCGTATGTATCGGAGTCAGTTAAGTCCTGATCTGGCAACTCAGATTTAGTAAGGACTGCGGGAATAGTGAGGTTATTAATGTCTTTTTCCTCTATTTCCTCATCATCTGTCTCAGCCTGCTCGAGTGCTGGTGGATCTGATATTTCTGACTCGTCGCTAGGTTCGATGGTCAATGGGGTATTCAATATAGTTGGCACTGAAATGGCTAAATTATATCTTTGTTTTATGGATATTAAGTTCACTCTTAATTTGTTCAAGAACTTAGATACTCGAGACCAATGGGCTTTGTCTAGCCGGTCTCTCTGGTCGTGTATTAGTATACGCGCTGTGTTGAAACGGTCACGGTATTTTGTTGTGCTAGCCGGGTTCTTGATAATGACTTATAGGATTTGTCAAAATCAATTTTTAAGTTACTTAATTCTTTATATAACTCATCCCATTCCATTATTTAATGGAATATTATTGAGAACATCGCTAGAATCATTCTCAGATATTAAAAATAATAAACAAACGGGATTGTTATTCCACCACTTTACACAGTAATTTATCTTTTAAGCAATAAAATGGCTACCTGACCCAAATGGAAATGGATAAAATGGTGCATCTCGTGCGACACATACGATCCGAAATTTCTGCCAACAATGCAATGCCATCTGGGTTTATATTTTAAGTCGAGCTCCGTCTTAATATATTTGGCAATTTTAGTCTCAATGTTGTACATATCGAGGGCCTGCGTCGCGCAGTTAATGGCGCTCTTCAGCATCTCCTCGCTCATGTCGGTATTTTGAATTTCGGCCTTGCTATCAGACATTTTTGCTTAATTGTGTCTAAATTGTACCTATTTATGTATTTACGCTTTTAGTATTTTTGGTTTTTGATTATTTTTATTTTATTTTATTTTCAAGAATATTAAATGTATTTTTTTTATTTTTTTTTACATTTTAGTTCTCTTTATTTTTCGCATTGATATACATACTTCAAAACATCTTTTTGCAATGATTGTTAGCGCTTTTATATCTTATCCAGGTCGTTTGCCTGGCTTTTATTTATGGCTCTCTTTGATATGCACCTATTGTGGAACATATAAGCTTTATACAAAATATATGCGTTCATTATGAAAACAAATTTTGACAATAAGATGTTTGTTTAATCGTTATTAATATCCTTAGATTCAAATTTATTTATAACGTTTGCAGTGGAATCCACTTGTTTAACATCTAATAAACCCATTTTGGGTGTTCTTTCATATGTTTTATTAAGTATATTTATGTTAAATGTATAGTTTAATTTCTTATTAATATGCCATTCTGTTTGGCTCATACGTTTATAAATTTGCCTTAATGGCCTTTAAAATAAATATTCGTAATTAGAAATTATAACGTAATACCCTGCCTAGTTTTTCGCATGGTTTTCAGGCCACACTCTAATTGGGCAACTTTAATGTCGCTCAATTGTACAATTTATATTATATTATAAAAAAAAATGTGTATCACAGTGCAATCAAAAAAATTATGCAACGCAGTGCAATTGTTATAAAAATTTTCCGCCGGGGTCCTTTGCGTCAGCTGGTCGTCGCCGGCCTTGGCTTTGCTGACGCTCCTTCGTTGGCATAAGGGGCGGCCTGCCCCTTACACTTGTTGATTCAGCTGCAGATGTCTTGGGCCTATGGGCTCAGGCGGGGCCGGTGCTAGCTGCACAGGTCGATACTTCCTTGATGGGGCACCGGTGCTGGCTGCACAGGTGTACTCGCAATATGGCGAGTACATGGGTCCCTCGCAGTCGTTTGGACACTTCTTATTTAGTTTGGGGATCTCAATTTTCTCTGGCGGAGGCAGTTTTTGGTTATTTTTGGCAAGATTATGAATTGCAGGGTAGGTGGATGTGTGTGTGGCTGTGGTTTGATTTTTCCTTTCACTGGGTAGGTTTTTTATATACTCAACTTCGGCATGTATTTTTACCGAGTTGTTCCAGGTTAAGTTACTTCCGCTGTTTAGTAGCTTCAGTTATTTAGCCTTTCTGGCTTTTAATCTTTTTACCACACCACTGCGTTTGCCACTTATCGCACTCTACTCACTGCGGTTGTTTTAAGCTCCATGGGGTCCCTCGATGTTTTTTTTGTACCCTTGCTGGGTATTATAATTTCAGTCAGAAGTTTGCAACGCAGTGAAGGAGAGTTCTCCGACCCTATAAAGTATATATATTCTTGATCAGCATTGATCTAGCCATGTCCGTCTGTCCGTCTGTTATAAGCTCCATGGGGTCCCTCGATGTTTTTTTTATACCCTGGCAGAGTATTATAATTTCAGTCAGAAGTTTGCAACGTAGTGAAGGAGAGTTCTCCGACCCTACCGAGTCGATCTAGCCATGTCCGTCTGTCCGTCTGTCCGTCTGTCTGTCTGTCTGTCTGCCTGTCTGTCTGTCCGTCTGTCTGTCTTTCCGTTTCTACGCAAACTAGTCCCTCAGTTTTAAAGCTATCTGAATGAAACTTTGTAAATAGTCTTCTATATACTCTCACTATATATGTCGGAACGAGCCGGATCGGTCAACTATATCATATAGCTGCCATACAAACGATCCGTAAATTTGTTGAAAAAAAATTATAACTTCACTATTTTTCAACATATCTTGATCAACTCTCGAATAAAAGCTATATATATTATTTTGAATTTTTAGATTAAATTTTATAAAAACCGGACTACTATATCATATAATTTTGTCAGTTTTCAACATTATTTCTTCTACTTTGAGATACTAGTATTTCATATTATTCCAGATTTTTTTTTGTAAATTTCATAAGAATCGGACGACTATATCATATAGCTGCCATAGGAACGGTCGGGAAATTTTCAGAAAAAAAATTATAACTTTGTCAGTTTTCAACATAACGTCTTCTTCTTAAGAATCGGACGACTATATCGTATAGCTGCCATACAAACGGTCGGTAAATGTGGAGGAAAAATATATAATAATTCAGCGAGTGCTGACGGCGGAACTTGCCATCCAGGGTGACGACCTCCACGGCGAGTGCCGGTTGGGATTCCACCTGGCAAATGCATAATTTCTAACGGGAAGAAAACGTCCCGTAATCGATCCCTCTCGGTCTCCTCGCGGCGAGTGCCGTGAGCCAGACCCAATACGCGCTACCGCGGATCCTCCTTCGCTATTTTGCTAATATCAAAAATACAGTTTTCCAGCTTGGCAACCCGGTGGCTGACAACCTCCATCTCACGTCAGCCCACCGTTCATCGAAGACCCATTGTCCCATCTTTA